>CM076984.1:8025457-8052957 GCA_039105355.1 Benthosema pterotum
AATTTAAGGTACGTTAACGTACTCACGACAGATTGTATGTCATCAAAAGTATAGTAAAGCAAAGATATGTGAACTGTCAATATTGCGGCAGCATGTGCGCACGTGCGTGCATGTGTGTGTGTGTGTGTGTGTGTGCGCGCGCGTGTGTGTCAGATAATCCGCAAGGCTCAGGAGAACGCAAGTGGAGCCATCAGAGGCTTTTCTCCTCATCCAGCCAGTCTGGACACTCACACACACACACACACACACACACACACACACACACACACACACACACACACACACACACACACACACACACACACACACACACTGGCAAAGAAAGAGACAGACGGCATGGTGGGCAGACACATTCCTGAAGGGATTACTTGGTGGATAGTGGGGTGGGGGGAGGGTGGCTGGGCAGAGACAGAAAGACTGAGAGACTGATAGATCTTGCCAATAAAGCATTTTGAATTACACAACAGGTAGTTTTTTGAGGAAACAATCTAAGTGGTTGGAATATCCATCCGCCCATGCTCCAGACGAACATTGCTATTAGGTGTGAAATGTTAAGTGAAGTCTTAAAATAGAAGTGATGCTTGCAGTACTTGGTTAAAGCCTCATTCCTTGATGCTGGTGTAGTGCTAATCACAATCGGTCGGACCCACAGTTGTCCAGAACCACCACAAAGGGCCCTCAGCCCCCTGGGCTCACACCACTCCATATTAACCAAATGGACCCCCAGTGCTTGTTATGCTAAGTAGCTCGTCACTTACACTCATAAGAGGTAGGCTACTGTTATGCTAGGTAGCTCTACACTGACTACTCATAGTGGTCGGCTGCTGTTGTGACTCTTAAGTGGCTTGCTAGTCTCATTTAATTATAAAGGCTACATTCGACTAGCAATTTGACTTTTCGAATCCTATTATTTTTGTGAATATTTGAAATTCTTTCATTAAATGAAATTCGTTCTGATGACCCTAGTGCGTGCCTTATTGCGTCCCAGCTTCCCGCTGGTGCTGCTTGACTATCTCACGCCCGAATATGGGGTGTGTGACACATGCACAGGCACTTGCGCACACAGGCATTTCTGCCTGGCTTGCTTAGTAATCTCACTCAGTGTGTTCACAAATAACCACAGTAAATCCTCTTGTGTAATGAAAAGAGAGTTCTTGATTTATTGGTAATAGAGGCACCTTTTTATCCAAAAATCAAAATGGATATATTTTTTGCCTGTTTGCCCCTCTACGTTGCTCCTACTTTGATGCTGCAGCTGTTTCCCTGCAGACAGACACTTGCTTTGTCCTGAAGACGGTCCAGAACTTTGTTGTTGTCAACAAATCATGAAAACAAAACATTCGTCGGAGTCAGGAAAGGCGGTGCTAATTTGTGTGGGTGTGTGTGTGTGTGTGTGTGTGGGGGGGGGGGGGGGTTATGTGGGGTGAGGCAGCATTTTAGCCAATCACAGCAGAGCCGCCTCCAGCAGTGTGCCAATAGAGTGGAGGTGAGGTGGAGTTAGACTCTGCTTTTCAACAAATCTCTTCACAAACACAGTGTTTGTACACACTAAAGTTGCCTCTATTACCTTTAACCACTGCATCCTCTTTTACTCCATACAAATGTTGTACTTTTTACCACACACTACAATCATTTAAAGCACGGTATATCGACGACAGTCAGACAGATGTTTTAATGAAACAACTTGCTTCACAGAGTGAGGGGAGAGGGAGAGACAGACAGTCAGACGCTTGGCTCTTGAAGTCATTAATGAAACATTGTGTGTGTGTGTGTGTGTGTGTGTGTGTGTGTGTGTGTGTGTGTGTGTGTGTGTGTGTGTGTGTGTGTGTGTGTGTGTGTGTGTGTGTGTGTGTGTGTGTGTGTGTGTGTGTGTGTGTGTGTGTGTGTGTGTGTGTGTGTGTGTGTGTGTGTGGAGAGACCATGCATTTTAATTAAGATGTTAAAGGAACAGCAAAGTGGACAAAAAACTGACTAATGAAGTCTCAAAGCATAGAGAGAAAGAGAGAGAGAGAGAGAGAGAGAGAGAGAGAGAGAGAGAGAGAGAGAGAGAGAGAGAGAGAGAGAGAGAGAGAGAGAGAGAGAGAGAGAGAGAGAGAGAGAGAGAGAGAGAGAGAGATGTGTGTGACGCGCCTGAGTAGAATTTGTCCGACGGACACAGTCCCATTCGCATGCACCAAAGCAACGCAAGGCTACCAGCACACACCAGTGTGTTGTCACCCTACTGGGTCTGTGGGAAAGAGAAGAATCCTGCAACCAACTTTACAGGAAAAAACATGCCCAGAAAGAGAGACAGTGGAGGAGGTCATCAGGAATTAAAGGAGAATTCAACCCCAGAAGGCTATCTTACCTTTATTTGCAGTTGATTTATTTCCAAAAAAAGTGGTCCAGTTGTTATTTTTTGTGGGGGAAAAAAATCTTGTTGGCTGCTTCCCCTACCCCGCCATAAGCTTAGAATGGGGCTATTGCTCCAAAAAATGCAGTTATTTGCTATGCATTGTCTCTCCGTCGGGTCAACAGTGTGTTGACACTTGCACTTTCACTGTCATTTTTTTGGTTCAATCGTGGTTTAGCCACCTCAATGGGGGGGTGGGGGGGTGCACGGTTTATGGCTGAACCACGGCTGAACCGAAAGCGAAAGTGTGCAACGCGGTCGCGGTCGCAAAATGGTTTCGCGACAGGCCACGCTCCAAAATGCGGTTATTATCGCTATGTATCATCTCTCACTCGCCTCTCTGACACTCGCCTCTTTAACTGTCACTGTTGGTTCAGCCGTCTCAAGAGGCAAGGGGGTGGCACGGTGTATGGCTGGACCACAGCCTGAACCGAAAGTAGAAACTGAGTGTCGACACACTAACTCTCTGGGCTCGGAGAGAGAGCAGAGAGCATGGAGCTGGTGGGTGGGTGGGTGTCTGGGCGGGTGGGTGGGTGTTGGAAAGATGGATGGAACGGCCCAGAAGAAGAGCGATGGAGGGTGCCGGGGCGCTGCATGCAGGGACGGAGAGGAGAAATGGAACCTGGCTGAGGTAGAGGAGGAGGAGAGGAGAGGAGAGCCCGTGGTGATGAGAACATTATGTTGGATAATGAAGAGGTTCCACGCTGTCAGCCATGTAGACTCCATGCAGCCTCTGTGTGTGTGTGTGTGTGTGTGTGTGTGTGTGTGTGTGTGTGTGTGTGTGTGTGTGTGTGTGTGTGTGTGTGTGTGTGTGTGTGTGTGTGTGTGTGTGTGTGTGTGTGTGTGTGTGTGTGTGTGTGTGTGTGTGTGTGTGTGTGTGTGTGTGTGTGTGCTGGCCCAGCCAGCTAGTCAGTCAGTTCCGCTGACCCCAAAGTGTCAACAAACCTAAACGAGCGAAAGTGCCGTTGCGTTATTACCCCCCCTTCCCCTCAATGTGCGTGCTCATACGTGCACGGCACACGTGCACACGTCGCAACGCACACACGGACGGACCACGTGTGCCCATACATTAAGTCACGCCTGCACGGACGCAAATAATGCGCCGTCGTAAATATGGTGTGTGTGTGTTGTCGGCGAGGTGTGAAGGATGTCTTATGTGTGGGAGTTATTATTTTGTGGCGTGTGCGTGTGTGTGTGTGTGTGTGTGTGTGTGTGCTCAATACTTCGATGTATATGACACCCACACACACAGACACACCAACACATGGCTCACGATCAATCCGCCTGAATAACTAGATTAAGACCATGGTTAAGATGAGGTGTGTGTGTGTGTGTGTGTGTGTGTGTGTGCGCGCGTGCACGCTCACGTGCATGCGTGTGTTACCATCAAATACACTACATCGTGGTACCGGTATAGGACATGTATACATGTTTAATCTAGACCCCAAATTAATAGATTCACTCTCAACAATGGCTGTGCTGAAATTGTGTGCGTTTTTGCGTGCGTGCGTGCGTGTGTGTGGTTGCTGCTGCGTATATCCTAATCAGTGTGTGCACAGCAAATATCCCAGCACGGGCCTCGGCATTCATAATCATAACCGCTGCATGGAATAAATTCAGTTATCATCCCTCATGGAAAAAAACGCTAATAATCTCTGCACAAACACGCGCGCACACACACACACACACACACACACACACACACACACACACACACACACACACACACACACACACACACACACACACCATGCCTCTCCCAAATAATCACCATGGCTTCATTGCCTTCGATTGAACCCGAGGGATTCTGCACGCGCATGAGTGTGTGTGTGTGCGTGTGTGCGTTTAAGAAAAACCTGGATGCAATATCTTCTATTATATTGTGCATTGACTCCGTCTCTCTCTTTCTCTCTCTCTCTCCCTCCCTCGCCCTCCGGCAGCCATCATCAGTGTTGTTATTTTCTCTTCGTCTTCTCTTTTTTTCTCTGTTTTTTTTTCCCTCCTCTCCCTCCTTTTCTCTTCCTCTCTCGTTTTATCTTCAGGAGCCGAGTCACACAGCTCTCTCTCTCTCTCGCACGCACGCACACACACACACACACACACACGCATACGCACACACACTCCGTCCTCTCCTCTCTCCCGCATCCACTCGATACTTTCAATTTACTCTCCACCTCTCTAATCTCTGCACTCCATTCATCCCGTTTGCTCCTTTATCCCATTGTGTCCTATCTAGTTTCTGAACAACATAATATTCAAAGATTTCACCACGTTTTCACGATTTTTCAAAAATAGCAGAGATACAAGCTCATAGCGCGCCACTCGGTGGCGCGCTATGAGCTTGTAGATCTGCTATTTTTCAATAGTTAAAACATAATGCTTAGAACACCAAAACGCGTTCAGTAGGCTACACTAAGGGTTATTATCTGCTTCCCCATCTTCCTCCTCCTCCTCTCAGACAGCTCACGAACACATCCAGGTATAGAGCTTCTTTTTTCCATAGACACCCCCCCCCCCCCGCCCATTAGTCCGCCATCTACAAGCTCAAACGCAAAAAAATAAGATAAGCGTGCATCGATCAACGCTGGTAAAAAAAAAAAAAAAAAAAATGCAAAAAAAGCCTTTTTTGTTTGCGAATGTCCCTGACGGCTGTGGTTCAGAGCAGGTCGCCCGGCGATCCCGTGGGTTGGCGGTCGCTCGGTTCGATTCCCGTGCTACTCCACCTATCTGCATCATGTCTCGGTGTCCTCGGGCAAGACACTGAACCCCCACACTGCCTCCAATGAGTCGATCGGTGCGGCCGCTATGGTGTGTGAGTGTGGGAAGTGATGAGCCCCATGAAAATTCAGTCCGTTACTGCGGCCGTATAGATTTCCAGTTTACTGTGAAAATCTGCATTTGAAGCGCCAAAAAACGCCGTCAGACTGTCAGTATGTCCGTCAGTCCAAGCTCATGACACTAGCCTGGACCCAATCAGCTGTTGGCAAAAATATATATATGTAATAGACCTTTTGACAAGCCCCGCCGCCTTGTCCAGCCTAGGACACTTTGCAGCTGGGCTCATTCATTCATTTCAATGTAAATATCTTGGACTTCACACAGTACATAGCCTACTTGTTCATTTTTGGAAACAGACCTTCAATATCTCATCCAAACCCAACAACAAAGCATGCCCTATGCAGTGGAAAAATGTGTGTGTGACATTTATTTTTGAAAACAATGTTTTATCATATAGGAAAGCTATTGGTGGAGAGGTTTGTCTTATCACATGTTATGCTTAGCTGTGATTGGACCATAGCAGTCTTGGGCTAGAGCACTATAAACGAGAGTACTGACTGACGCATTGATCTCACGCTTCGTGTCCTGCACTGGAGCTCTGCTGTCGATGCAAGTGGATGGGCGAGAGAGAGTGGTTTGTTTGGAACTATCCTAGGTGATTTGTTTGGAACTAGCACGAGTCACGTGTGCTTTTCAGCCAATAGTCGTCTGTGTTCAGCCGTAGCATTGGCAGTCAACGGGAGTACTGGCAGTACTCTCTTTTATCTGTGGCTTACCTAAAGGTCTATTGCACGCCCACTTCCTACTCTAGAGCAGTGGTTTTCAACCTTTTTCATACCAAGGCCCACTATTTATTCTGCATTTTAGCCATGGAGGACCACCATTTGATGTTGAGTGTAGTCTCTCGGCCCCCAAACTCAGGATTTTCAAGTTGGCGTCCACAAGTTAGCAGAGATAACTGGCAAAATGTTGGCCAAAATAACAATTCTACTACATTCTAAATGTGTACATTCTTGAAAATGAAGTAATCCAGATGTTTAATATAATTTAACTCTTGAGAGCGTAAAATGATACCAAATGGACCCGTAAGCAGGGGTTGACACTAAGGTCTCCGAGGCACTTGCCCATCGGGCAAGTGCAAATCAGGTTCTACTTGCCCTCAGGTCATGGTCACTTGCCCCCAAGGTTCCAGGTGGTCCCCAGCTAAGTTGATTAACCACATGGAACTCTTCAGAACGTAAAAGTGAAACCAAATGGACCCTTGCGGGTCCATTTGGTTTCATTTTTACACTCTCAAGAGTTAAAATTCATCATCTTAATTAGCCCAGATCTACACTGTAGAAGATTAATGGTCATTTTGATCTGTATGTTAATTTGCCTGTTTTATTTCCCAAATCCAGCCTGGAATTGTGGATATCTAGAAAGCAGGGAAAGACACAGAGGCAGAGTGCAATGACTGCCTTCAAGACAAATTTATCTTGTGTTGTATTATAGTGCACTAAGTTGCACACTTGCCCGATCGGGCAACCAGGTAGCAGTCTTCACTTGCCCCACCATTTTTTTTACTTGCCCCGGGCAAGCGGGCAAGTGTTAGTGTCAAGCCCTGCCGTAAGGGTCCATTTAGAGTCATTTTACGATCTCAAGAGTTACAAATCTATAAGAGGCCATTCTGTTACCAACTGTCCACCATTTAGCTGGGGACCACCTGAAATCCTTTCAGGGACCACTGGTGGTCCCCGGACCACCTGTTGAAAACCCCTGCTCTAGAGAACTAGGGTGGCCAATCAGGACACAGTATTCACATGTTTGCATACCGTGTCCTGTGTACGGCGCCATGCATGGCCGTCTCCACAAGAACATGCGACCCGTATGGGTGTAACAAAAGCAACCTAATGGACCCTTAAGGGTCTCTGAGAGTGTACCAGGCGGAACCCAAAAGGAATCGGCAGTATTGCAACGCTATAGCAGACGTGAAGTCCTCATACTGACAGTGTGAGGGAATAAAAACCCATGGAAATGGTTCCAGCAGGTTTCTCATTGTTGGACCCGCTCCCCTCCGCTTCAATGCACGCCATTCTCTCTGCCAGGTATTGTGTACGAGGGGTAGTCGTGTGTGTGTGTGTGTGTGTGTGTGTGTGTGTGTGTGTGTGTGTGTGTGTGTGTGTGTGTGTGTGTGTGTGTGTGTGTGTGTGTGTGTGTGTGTGTGTGTGTGTGTGTGTGTGTGTGTGTGTGTGTGCGCGCGCACGCCTGTGCGCTGCGTTCATGTGTTTGCCCGCTGATAAGAGAAGGGAGCGAGCGGCGGTTGGACTTTGAATGCCGTCTATACGTCGTTCAGCCCGGTTCTCGATGGACGTGCATGTGTGTGTGTGTGCGCGTGCGCGCACGCTCAATTAACTTTGTTGGTGAGAGAAAGAGACAGAGACTCTGCCTGGCAAAGTGTTTTCATCCATCAGGTCCAGTTGTTGAGGATGGTGCATGTGTTGTTTTCTGTGTGTGTGTGCGTGTGTGTGTGCACATGCGTGCGTGCACATGCGTGCGTGCACAGTACTTGAGGACATGCATACAGCATGCGAGATAAATAGCGAAGCTTCTTTCCCAACATGACGGATTAACTGACATAATCTCAACGACATTAACCCGAGTGCTGTCCCTATTTTCGGCACGTCATTACAGCCGGGAAAAACTGTGGGAAAAGCTTAGAGGCCCGACAACACCAGAGGGTTTCAATCCTTTTCACATCAAGGCCTGTTATGTATTTGACATTTAAGCCACTGACTGACCACCACTTGACGAGATGTAACTAAAACTAAAGATATTTTACTGTCAGCCACGGCCAAAAGGGCTACTATCAGCTGCGACCGATGGCGCCATCGGTCGCGGCTGTTCTTCACGGGTCTCTGCTGACCTAACAGCAGGTTAGGTGCTGCGACCGATGGGCCATCGGTCGCGGCTGTGGGTCGCGGTCGTGAAATGATTTCATCCCGCCTGCATTTAGACACACAGAAAATAGCTCATTTCTCAGTGAAGGACTGACAATTTGGAGGAACTTAAAGAGACTAGAAAAATGTCAAATCCATGGTGAAGCCCCTTTAAATTAAATAATGCAGTTGTTTGACAGTAATTTAAGTCAAGTTGAGAGCATAACATGAAAGCAAATGGACCCATAATGGTCCAGTTGATATTGTAAGATCTATAAGGGTCCATTTAGGTTATACCGACTCGACCATCATTTAGCATTGTGGACAACATCTTATCTAACTACAACCGGGCTGAAACTCATCAAATTGTGGGCCGTGGCGCAAATGCAGAATAAACTGATGTCGACATGGAGGGGGTTTAACCGCCTGATTGAATTATGCACAATTCTTCAACCAAGTTTCAAGTCACTGGGATGGAATCTCAGTCCGTATTGAAGTGGGCCTAATCGGAACTCAACAAACAGACCAAACTGCGCTTTGAGAACGGACATCATTAGCACTGATGTCTACTGTATATACAGTGCTGTCATTGTTTACAGCGCCGGCTGGTATGATTTGCCTGCAAATTGTAAGTGGCTCACCGAACGTAAACACACAGTTCTGCTCTCACAAGATGTGCTTGGCGCACAAACCTATGTGGAAAACAAACCTGCATCTCCATGCTGACCGTCACGGAACCCATTTTGTTCTCACGCAGAGGGCAGCTTGGTAAAATAAAGTAGTCAGATGCTTTACTGACCTGACCGTAACTCTTAATCCACCAGTATATATTTTTTAATAACAATACTTAGCTGCTGCCGATATTGTGGAACTATATTGTGGAACTCTTTTGGCAGATTTTTAAGTTGTCACCAAATCCCACATATAGTTACTAGTTATGCATAAACGACTTCTAGTATTTATTTTTTGAAAAATTATGAAAACGTGCCTCAAATCTTGAATACACGTTGTTACAGCGTGAACATTTCCCCGCCATGCGGCGGCTGATTGATTCATGCAGCGCGTTGTGCTGCCGCCATCCCACTGCACTGTGGCAGCGGCAGACAGGAGACGCTGCAAAATTATGCTAGTTTTTATTATCACTACAGCCCCGCTGTGAGCTGTGGTGATAGATGGCTCCCACACACACACACACACACACACACACACACACACACACACACACACACACACACACACACAATGCACAAATGTTTGTCTGGTTGTTTTACTGCTGCTTTAGGAAAGAAAGAAAAAAAAAACATCTTGAAAGTTTTAAGTTTGGCGTTTTTAGCTTGTTTTCATTTTGTTGAATAAAACTGTGACCGGAATTGTTTGTCCACCGATGAAAACTACATATCAAGCTTGTAGTTATAATAATAACAATTAATTAGTAATAATTTTAATACGTAATAATTTTATTACTCCCAATATAGTGTATAATTAGTTTGTTTTGGACGGAAAATTTCCGTCTTAGTTTCAGTCGACAAAATGAACCCTGAAGGTGGAATTTGAACCAAACTATATTTTAACACCCTTGATCTGAAGTGTGTGTGTGTGTGTGTGTGTGTGTGTGTGTGTGTGTGTGTGTGTGTGTGTGTGTGTGTGTGTGTGTGTGTGTGTGTGTGTGTGTGTGTGTGTGTGTGTGTGTGTGTGTGTGTGTGTGTGTGTGTGTGTGTGTGTGTGTGTGTGGTTAAACACACACAACAGGGGCAGATAAAAGACAACAGGAATGGTTAATGTCCCAGGAGACGAGGAGTGGTATGTCACACTTTGTCACAGGCTGTAAAACACAACCAATAATCAATACGTGAACTCAATGAACGGCCAGAGAGATAGAGAGGCGTATCCTGGGAGGGCGCTGGGGGAGGTTGGGTCTTCACTGCTCTTCAAGGTCACAGGTTAAGGTCAGAGTAGAGGTTAAGGTCAGGGTGGAAAGGTTAAAGACAGGGTCACAGAGATAGGGATAGGATCTGTCTCTGGTGTCTTCGTTTTCTAGTGACAGTGGTTGCACGTTGTTTTGGATGTAAAGCAGTGGTTTTCACCCTTTTTTTCATACCAGGGCCCACTATTTATTCAGAATTTAAGCCAATTGGATGACATTTTAGCCTCCACAGACCACAGAACTAAAGATTTATTTTGCTTTAGTCCACAATACCAGGCTGGATTAGGGAAGCAAATCAGGCAAACATACATACAAAAACTTGCACCCACGCTCCCTGGATGCTCAACCAAGCCTGTTATAGCACCACCATGAGACTCCTTTGCACATTTGTACCTACAGTATAACCGCACCGAACCTTTTGACCTGTATTTTTCCACATCAGTTTTTTTATAGCACCACCAGGAGGCAGATTTTTCATAATACTCATCCAGATTCTGTACCCACATCGCACAAATCATTATGCAGTATCTTTATAGTTACATGCTCAAGACGGATGCATGCAATATTTCATATTCCATCTTAATTGGCAATAATTGAAGTCAACGCAGTATGCAGTTTAGGTAACCTACAAAAAACTCTCAAAACTGTTGACACACTGTCTCTCAGAAACCCCCTTAGCATGTCAACTATTAAAGCCCGGCCCATATGAAATTTTGGGGCCAATCCGATAAGCGATATGTTTTCTGCCCCCTCAATGTCGCAACTCTGTCTATACTCTATGTCTCTGATAGCGTCAGGGTCTGTGTGTTTATATAAATGAAATATAGCGTGACAGTAGGCTAGTCTACCACTCTAATCACGTCTTTTGTCAAATAGGAGGACAGATGCCTGTGTCATGGACGTCACCACTATGTTTCAGATCTGTGAGGTACCAGGGCTGAGGATTTTTGCACTGCAATAGTATCACTTATTGCCCGTCATATATTTGTTGTTGTTGTATATAAATAAAACCGATTCTTCACAGGTTGTTGCAATATCATTTGACGCTAATTAGACTGAGCAATGCACTATGTATGTCTCCACTTGAAAGGGAATGCTTAAATCAATAATATAAATGCTTATATGAATACAATATTGAGAATCACTGCAGTGTAGTTCAGAGGCGAAATCTTTTCATAATGTACTGTACTGTATGTAGCCTAGCTATATGCCTGCTGACCCTATACCTTTCAGGTAAACAAAAGCAACCTGATTAACATTTGAATACCTGGCCGGCCAATCGCCCCCCCTCCCTGAAAGTCGCAACGTGTGAAAAGCCACAGTTACAGTATTATGAATGAATGTGTATTAAATCTTCTGGGGCTTTCAACTGTGCTTATAAATAATGGAATTAGGGAAACATTTGGTGTGAATCTGATGGAGACACTGGAAAGAAGAGGAAGACAAAAACGGAGATGGTGGTTGGTTGGAGAACTTGCTGTACATCAGTATTATGAATGAATGTAGTGTATGTTTGCAGAAAAGGACATAAATAGGCCTACTAGACTAAGTATTTTCTTCGTGCATAACGTGACCTGAGTTGTGTTTCATATTGCCACCCTCGAAATTATACGGTATATACTGTAATGTGTAATCTACGGTCCTATAGCATTTAATGCATGATAGTTTCTCTTATGATTGAATCATTTGAATGATGATGATGCAAATGAGTAAACATTAACCCCAATGAGTAAATATGACACCAAATGGACCCTTGCGGTTCCCTTTGATCTCATATTTACACTCAAAAGGTTACTGGTTAAACAACTTTTCTTCTGGTTGAACAACTTAGCTGGGGACCACCTGGAACCTTCTTATGGACCACTGGTGGTCCTCGGACCACTGGTTGAAAACCACTGGTTTATAGCTATTCTGTGCAACAGTGGTTCACAAATGTTTTCATGTCAAGGACGCCCAAAATAACAACGATCAGCCCGCAGACCCCCATTTGTAAATGCCAGGGACTACCATGAAAAAAAAGAAAACTTCCATAAACTTCCCAAATCATCACCTTGTTTATACCCTGCTTTAGAAGCCTAGAAAGCAGACTGAACGCTCAGGGCCGTGGAAATTACACACATTATACAGTACAGTATATTTTCGGGAGTGGGTGTATGTGTAGCCTATAATATATAACAATAGCTTCTCTGGTCAGCTTATGCATGATAACACTGTTATTCCTGCACTCATTTGGAGGTACTGATTGTCTCAGCAGTAGCCAGGAGCAGAGTGCAGTGAAGGGCTGAGTGAAGACACAGCCATCGCGGCTGTAGTATAACCTATAGCCACCTATGCTAGCTGTGTTTCACTATGAACATTGAAAAAACGGTCTGATCAATTACAGAACAGGCAACGTGTGATAGCCGAAATATCCCCAGTCATGGTCATTGACAAAGATATGCATGTATTTGATATGGCAATTCCCACAGTCACTTTTCAATGCAAGTCAATAGAGCCCGATGAGATTTGGGTGAAATGATGTCAATAGGGGCTCGTCACTTTCCGAGCTGATTGGGCGGTGCTTCGGGGGTTGGACCACCTTTCTTCTGATAGCCCCAAACCAAATACACAGAGAGTACTGATGTATTGGCAAATGTGTGCATAATTATTGCACAATTAGATAGGGAAAAGTAGTGCAAAACAGGTTACTTTCACTTTAAATCTTTAAATTCATTTTCCTACTAGACTGAGAAATATACTGTTTCTGTACCCCTTTTACATTGGACTGTTATAGCGCCACCAAAACAGGTGGATGTTTTCGAGGAAAAAAAAAGAAAAAAAAAAAAACATTATTTTGGACCAAAATGCCTCAAATCACCCAATTTCCCGCGGAGGCCACAGACTGGGCTCTTGCATTGAAGGAAGCATGAGCCTCCCCAGGTTGGCGGAGGATGTGTAGAGCACCCGGATCACCCGAATGGTGTTGGTTTAGCAGTGCAACAATCGTACAGTTGTAGTTAGTAGAGTAGTGTTTCAAATAATTAGAATAATTAAATATAAGCACTTTAATTTGAAACTTCTTTGAAATTTGAGTTGTTTTGCACACCATATTTGATGGGGCAGTCAGGGCATTCAGCCATGCCTAGATCCGGCCCTGTACTCTCCTCCCCTCAGCACTGCAATGTGAATCCTGCTGCAGACCCGGGCTCTCTCTGTCTTATCCACACACATCTCTCGTACGGGAGGAGGGAGGGGTCCCTGGCGCAAGATATTTTCAGTGGTCCTCCTCGGCATGTAAATGGCTAGAGAACCACATCCGCTTGCTGTATAGTACATTCCTGCAAGACTTTACTAAGTGGACACGATATATATTCATGGTGCAATCTAAATCCCCCCCATCCAACCCAACACTCCGAGGAAGCACCTTTTCCAGTTGAGCGCTCACCATGCTGATAGCTTCAGGTTCACAGCTAATTTCGCTGAAAATCGCCGATCCCATTTAACCGTTTCAGGCACCCACTCCCCTGCTAAACAGTTATGGTGTGTGTTGTGTGTGTGTGTGTGTGTGTGTGTGTGTGTGTGTGTGTGTGTGTGTGTGTGTGTGTGTGTGTGTGTGTGTGTGTGTGTGTGTGTGTGTGTGTGTGTGTGTGTGTGTGTGTGTGTGTGTGTGTGCGCCCACCCGCACCAACCTGGCAAGGTGGTCATCGTCAAGTCAATGTGTTTAAGCATGTAGGGCGAATTTATGCACACATTTCGCTAAACCCCAAAAGTCCATCACCAATCCAAACAGGTTTGCAACCGTTGCTAATATGTAGTTGGGTTGTATCTGACCGATCCGTGACCACAGAGAGCAAAGGTATAGGATATAGTTTGAGTTTTGGAAATTAAAATCGATATTTTCAATACAGCTACTATATCGTAGCACTCATAGAAGGCAAGCTTTCGTTGCCTCCCACTGTCGCTGTCAGTGTTAATTTGCACGGCCGCGTTGCAGAACACAAAGCTTCACGTCGGTTAAATTACATGACTGAGCCACGCAGGTGATGGCGATAACACTAATCACCGTAGTCTTACCTCGCATTACATGGAAACTGCTGTCACAGATGCTTTCTGTTATAGTTTACCGAGTCGGATGCTCTCCTCGAACTTCTAGCTTTATTGAAAACGCCACGCACAATGGGTGCCTTTTGGCAGGCATTTGTCAGTCTTATTGGACGAAATGCTTATTTGTTTTACTCGCCTTTAGTCATTTGGACAAAATGCGTCATTGGTCTTGGTCTCAAATGTTGTCATTTCTGTCCTTGATAGTTTTAGTCGGCCTTTTATTTATTTATTTAAGTCGGTGTAAGAACTAAGTGCAGTATTTTTAAGGAACAGTTAGTGTTTTATAAGGCTACACCAAGTTGTTTTCGGCAGGCATTTTTTTTTTCAGTCGGTCTTAGTTTTTTGGAAGAAATGCTTATTCATTCTACTCACATTTGACTCATTCCTATTCATGATAGTTTCAGTCTAGTTGTTGTCGACATCCTGAAAAAGTTATTTTTAGTCTTAGTCCTGACCAAAGACAAAGTCCTTTAAGTTAAAGGTAGGGGAAGTGATTTGAAATTCATGGTGTAGTACCAGCCTGGTGCACTAGGGGCCCCCAAAAGTAGCTACACTATGTGAACCTGCTGCTCTCTCCTGATTGGAGGAGAATTGTGGTGACCTGGGGAACTTTTATTAGCTCCTCTGCTAACGTGGGGGAGGGGGAAACTCCATATGTGGTTTCCACACCTTATAATAGAGCATTTTAACAGATTTTTTTTTTTTTGGGTGATATCTGACAAAAGTGAAATCACTTCCCCTACCTTTAAAGTCAGGCTTGACAAAAACAACACTGGTCCAACACTGGTCCAGTGGCCTACGTAGACCATACTCCTGGGCCTCGTTGAAAACATTTTCAAAGCTCTTTCTACTGAAACGACCGATCCTTCGCACGGAGACAACCTCGTCGCTCGACACGCACCTCGATGAGTGGCAGTGTGGAGTGGGCGGGGCTTATAGCCGAGGGCTAATTAGCTGGGATTCTAATCAGCTTGGGATTCTTAATAATAATTGCCTGTCTAGCTACGGCGGCACGCCACGTGTTATACAAGCGTGTAACCGACGACGTAAAACAAACAAACAAGGCGCGTTGTGAATAAAACAAAGCGCCGTCGCTGATTCAAGTTAATTTGCGTGGGCTGGGCTGTCAACCCTTTCGCTTGTAGACAACGTGTCGGCGGCGCGTAGTCGGCAGGATTGTTGTTTCTACGCGTAGAGAGAGAGAGAGAGAGAGAGAGAAGAGGGGTAGACGCGCACCGTGTTAATACCACCTCTTCCTCTCTGTTGTTTTTGTGTCGCTTCATTGTCATTCTGCCAGGAGTCGAGCACTTTTAATTATGCTGCACGATCCGCACTCCCCAACCTCCCCCCACCCCAACCTCCTCTCCTCCGCCCGCCCGCCGCCTTCTTTCTTTTTCCTCCTTTCATCTCTCTCTCTCTCTCTCGCTCTCTCTCTCTCTCTCTCTCTCTCTCTCTCTCTCTCTCTCTCTCTCTCTCTCTCGGATTCCATTTGGGTGTCTTGCGTTTTGGCAGGACATGCTGAGCTAGTGCCAAGGCAATAATGAGATCTGTCAAGAGCCGACAAATGAACAGGTGAGGCAGACGCGGCGGGCGAGAGAGAGGGAGAGAGAGAGAGAGCGAAGGAGAGAGAGAGAGAGAGAGAGAGAGAGAGAGTGAGAGAGAGAGAGAGAGAGGGAGAGAGAGAGAGAGAGAGAGAGAGAGAGAGAGAGAGAGAGAGAGAGGAGACGTGAATATGAAGCACTAGAACCGCTGTGAGCGGTGACAGGCGGCACGCATACGCTTGGACGCACGGGTACACACGCTCCACCCCTTCCGTCTCCCGCGCGCCCGCCCGTCTTAACCCATAGTGTCCTGTCTAGATTTCTAGTTTCTGAATAACATAATATTCAAAGATTCGCACCACGTTTTCACGATTTTTCAAAAATAGCAGAGACACAAGCTCATAGCGCGCCACTCGGTGGCGCGCTATGAGCTTGTAGATCTGCTATTTTTCAATAGTTAAAACATAATGCTTTGAACACCAGAACGCGTTCAGTACACTAAAGGGTTAACCCCTCTCTCACCTCCTCTCGGCGTCGATCTCTCTCTCTCTCTCTCCCTCCGTCGCTTTTCATTATAGCGTTGCATATACAGTATGTCTACAGACGTATGTGGTCCGGGGGGGTCGGGAAACCTCTCATCTCCAGCTGTTCGACTCGTTGTGGTCATTCTGGTGAAACATATAGCCTCCCTACTTGAATTGATCACATTATAAGGGCTTTTCAACTGGTCGGAATAAGAGGGACCACCCCCCCTGAATTAGAATCGAACTTGGGGGCCGTTGTTGTGTTTTTAAGTTGTTGTTTTTTGTTGAGCCTCTGAAATGTCACAGGACAATTCTAAAACAAAAACACGACAGTGTAAGCTTAAACCGGTATCTGTATCCAAGAATTCCCAGCCCTAGTTGTAGGTCATTCACTTCACTGGCTAAATGATGGAAAGTTGGTTAACCAGATGTAACTCTTTTGAGAGTGTAAAAATGAAACCAAATGGACCCGCAAGGGTCCATTTGGTTCCATTTTTAGATTCACGAGTTAAAATATTCATCATCTGAATTAGCATTGTTTTGTTTGCAAAATCCAGCCTGGAATTGTGAACAAAACCAAAAGAATGCTTTAGTTTTAGGTCTTTGGTGTGAAAATGTAATCGAATGGTGGTCCGTGGCTCAAATGCTGAATAGATGGTGGTCCCTGGAGTCAAAAAGGATGAAAACCCCTGACCTAATGGAAAGCAAATAGAATTGAGCCAAATCAACAAATCCAACATTACTAACGGTCGTCGGAGCGCATGGACCACCTGTTGTAAACCTCTGCACTGCAGCGTCATGGAATAGCAGCTAGACCTGTGAGCTGTGAAAGCCCCTGCGTTTCCATCTTTCCACCTTATATATCTGCTACTTCTGCTGTTTTTTATTTATTTATTTATTTATTGAATCTCGAAAACCGAGAGACGAGATGTGTCTTCTCGTACAGTAAATTACTCCAGCGTTATCTCTGCTCTGAAGACTTGTACAAATGGAGCCCAAATGGATGCACGGGTGCACACGCAGCACCTCTCTCTCTCTCTCTCTCTCTCTCTCTCTCTCTCTCTCTCTCTCTCTATCAGTCGTCTCGATCGCTGTGTCTCGCTGTGTCACTTGCTATTATACTTTTTTTTCCCGCCCTCCGCCCCACCGCTTAAGGTGCGTTCGCACTTGAATTACAAGCATTAAGACTTGTACGGATGGAGCCAAACGTATAGGGATGCCAAAACAAGACGGACAGTCGGACAGACAGACAGCCATACGACACCGCCATCTGGCCAGCCACCCAAGTTCAGAGTGAACGTTGGGCAGGTCCGTACACGCACAAACCCCTGTTCCCTAAACCAGGGGTTTTCAACCTTTTTCATACCAGGGCCCGCTATTTATTCAGATTTTGAGCCACAGACCACCATTTGATGACATTTAGCCCCACAGACCCCAAAACTAAAGATTTCTTTTGCTTTTTGTCCACAATTCCAGGCTGGATTTGGGAAACAAAACAGTCAAACATGACCATTAATCTTCCATTAATCTTCTACATTCTCTAGTTGTGTAGACTTATTCAGATTTATTTAACTCTTGATAGTGTAAACATGAAACAAAATGGACCCGCCAATGTCCATTTGGTTTCATTCTTACACTTTCAAAGAGTTATATCTGGTTAACCAACTTTCCATCATTTAGCCTGAGGACCACGTGGAAATCTCAGGGTTGCCTCTCATTAGAATATGCATGATCCGCCTGGTTTCAGTCAGTTTCATTGGGCTTCGTTGAGAGGGTGCTGTGGATTCCATGGATACTAATAACTTATAAGGGTGGAGGCAAAGTTAAAGGGTGGATGCAAAGTTAAAGAGGACGGACTATTAAAATTGGTATTTTTTATAGGAGAATGTGAGTGTCCATTCATGCAGTGTCCATTCAGACTGTGACGACCCATCCTGTGTGGGTTTGGCTCTAAGGCAGGGGTTTTCAACAGGTGGTCCGGGGACCACCAGCGGTCCCTGAGAGGGTTCCAGGTGGTCCCCAGCTAAGTTGTTTAACCAAATGTAACTCTTGAGAACGTAAAAATGAAACCAAATGGACCCTTACGGGTCCATTTGGTTTCATTTTTACGCTCTCAAGAGTTAAAATATCCATCATGCGAATTGGTCCAACTCTACACAACTAGAAGATTAATGGTCATGACAGAAGCAAAAGAAATCTTTAGGAGGGACCAGCCTGTAGGGGTGTGCCTGGACAAGGAGCCACACCTGCTCCCAATCTGGCTCCAGCACTGGATTTAAGCAGGCTGGTCAGGGCGATTTCCCTCTCTCCCCCAGCGCAGGAAACACTGTTTGTTTGGTAGTCCTTTGAGATAAGTTTTCCTAAGTTAAAGTTGTTGCACCTGCACATACACTACATTCACACACATCCACACATGCTTTGCATTACTGATACTACTGATATTCCACATCCCATGCTCACGTTATAGTACAATTTTGCAGTTACTCCTGTGTCGTCTCCCGTTTTTGTCATGCTTGTGTCCGTTCATGACAAGACACATGCATTAAAAACAACTTTTTTTGAAAGAAGAAAAAAAAAAGTAAAATTCACCCTTTGACTATTCATTTGTTTTTGTTTTTGTTTTCAAAACGATGGCCTAAGAAAGAAAGGCAACTAAGTTTAAGGATAAGCGGTGGTGAAAATGGAGCCCTTGGTCAACCCAGGGGTTGCGTCCCACGTGTTCCTCGAAATATGTTTCTCAAAATATTATTGAACACTCATTTTGTATGACGAAACACAATTCGACAAAAATGTCCACCGTCAACACAGGGTCATCCCTTCTGGGTGGGAAGTGGGCGCCTTTGTGTATTATGTAACGTCTTGAACAACCAGGTGTTGAACCCATTTCCCTTCCACACGTCATCATCATCATCTCATCTCTCTCTCTGTCTCTCTGCCTTCGCATTCTATATGCATGAGCATGGATTACCTTCTGTTTATACTTGCACTTGGATTCCACCAACTGAGTGGCAACCCTGTTGTACTGTGTGTGTGTGTGTGTGTGTGTGTGTGTGTGTGTGTGCGTGCGTGCGGGCGTCACGCGCATAGGGAAAAGGCTTCATGTAATTTATGGACGTCAGACTTGGCAAATAGGGCCGACAGGAGATGGAGAAGATACTCTGACAGCATGATAGAGAACAGAGCTTTGACATCCATCCGCACAGATGCGCACGTGCATGTGTGTGGGTGTGCGTGCGTGCATGTGCATAAGCCTACATATTTTATGTATTACTCAAGGCTGATGTGCACTTGGGGCTTAGGCCTGTGTGTGTGTGTGTGTGTGTGTGTGTGTGTGGTGTGTGTGTGTGTGTGTGTGTTGTGTGTGTGTGTGTGTGTGTGTGTGTGTGTGTGTGTGTGTGTGTGTGTGTGTGTGTGTGTGTGTGTGTGTGTGAGATACGGAATACGGAGATGGAAGTAATCCTTTGCTTTGCAAAAGTATCAACACAGCAAGTAAAACCACAACCAAGTAGCAGTACTTAACACGTTTTTTTCTGACAGCATTATTTCATTCATTTACCTGGGCCATTCTGCCCATTTTGTTCCTGATCATCGATATGTCTTATTGAGAATCGGCTTACAACACTCAACCCTGTTCCGATAGGGCTGGACAACGCCTACGTCACACACAAGGAAAAGTGCGCATGCATTCTATCTGGTCCAAACATAGAAACTACAAGTTTCATCATCCATCTAAGGCAGTGGTTTTCAACCTTTTTCATACCAGGGCCCACTATTTATTCAGAATTTGAGCCACAGATTTGATGACATTTGATGACATTTCAGCTCCACAGACCCCACAACTGAAGATTGCTTTTCCTTTCAACAATTCCAACCTGGATTTCAGAGAAAACAGATCTGGCAAACATACAGATGACCAAAAATGACCATTAATCTTCTCAGTGGTTTTCAACCTTTTTGATGCCAGGACCCACCATTTATCCAGCATTTGAGCCACGGACCACCATTTGGGGACATTTGAGCCCCAAAGACCCCCCAAAACTAAAGATTTATTTTATTTTGCTTCTGTCCACAACCATTAATCTTCTAGTTGTGTAGACTTGGACTAATTCACATGAGGGATATTCTAACTCTTGAGAGTGTAAAAATGAAAACCAAATGGACCCGCAAGGGTCCATTTGGTTTCATTTTTACACTCTCAAGAGTTACATCTGTTTAAGCAACTTAGCTGGGACCACCTGGAACCCTCTCATGGACCACTTGTGGTCCCCGGACCACCTGTTGAAAACCACTGTTCTGCATTCTCTAGTTTGTGACACTCTCCCTATATTGTCTGGATCAAGTCAACGAGGAGCATATTTTGAATGATCAATTTCTAATCATTGGAACATTTTTATATTTATTTCTTGTCCACAATTAGAATTACATCCATGGCAAGGTAACTACACAACCCAAACCTCAAAAAAGTGGTCTTACACTTTCATTATTGTGACTTGGAAGTGAAACAGAACCTTGGAGTTTTATGGATAATTAGCCACGAGATGACATGATTATGATATGCGTCCAAATATAGTTAATTATCATTATTTAGTAGATATTTACATCGCAAATCAGAAGGAACAGGTGGAAGTGTCATCACACTGATTCTCTCTCTCTCTCTCTCTCAACACACACACACACACACACACACACACACACACACACACACACACACACACACACACACACCACACACACACACCACACACACACACACACACACACACACACACACCGTTTGTTTTGACAAAATGTTTCTCTGTCTGCTCTTCTGGCTCAACACAGGCTATATTCAGGCCTGTCTGTTCATCAGTCATTAATTAATCTGTTGTAATTAGTGTGATGATTCACACTTTTAAACCTGTCTGTGATGCCACTATTAAACTGAGTCTGGTATCCAATTAGCTGAAATAGCTGTAATTTGGTCGAATGCTGTCGGAACTTAAAGTCTAGAGATCCATTAAACATATAAGCGTGGAAATAATACATATAATGCACTTTTTAAACCCATGGCTAACTTATAGTGGTCTCAATACTTAGATTTAATTAAGTTTAAGTTTAATTATGTAGAAACGCTGCAACACAGAAATAGGCTACTCATTGTTACAAGTAAATGTCAATGTCAGCAATAGAAAATATATACATATACAGTATAAATTACAACAGCAAACAAAGTCATGTTTTCAAATGTATACAATGTTTATAAACTAAGAAAATAGCCGATATGCTGGTATATCTGCTATTTTCAAACGGCAGAACAGCTCTAGATTTACAATTTACAATATAGGCGTTTAGCAGACGCTCTTAATCCAGAGTGATTTACATTAAGTAGAAACATTGCAATGCATCATACAGATTAAATTTTACAAATTTAAGCAGAATTTACAATACACTTAACAACATACTAGAACATGGTAATACGCTAGACATCCTATATAAGTCACTGATGAGGTGCTATCTAAACTAGGAGGGTACTGCAAGTACTATGGTATGTAATACAAGTGCTATGGGCTGAGATGGAGTCTGAAGAGGTGTCTAGATCGGCTATTCTTTGCAAAGAGATTTGGAATAGACATTCGAAAGGGGGCACAGCAGTTGAAGCTCAGCTCCATTTCAAGACATCGATTGAACCCGACGCCGTTCCTAAATGCTAGATATACCTCCACTGAGAAATAAATCGAAACTTAAGCCTCCCATAAAATGCTGTATGAAACTTTCTGAATGTCTGGTTTTGTCACCACCGTTCCTACTCCATGCACCTTAATCCTAAGGAGCCCCCCGGCCCCCAGACCCCCAGGTTTGCTGAGAACGTAAAGATACCACCATCATAAATACCGTGATGCTGTTATGAGGCAGCAGGAGGAGAATGATGATGAGCATGTGCAAACATCACCCCCTCCTCAACACCCCCCTTCCCCCAACCCAATCCCCTTGCTCTCTTTCTCTCTCTCTCTCTCTCTCTCTCTCTCTCTCTCTCTCTCTCTCTCTCTCTCCTTATAGCGGACTGACCCAGGTGTGACCTGCAGTGCTGCCAACGGCAGATTGCTGCACCGTCGCTCATCACCGCCCCAACAACCAAGTCATCAGATTATAGGCAGAGTTTCTTCTCCGCTGACTCCATGAGAAGAAGTACAACAGCAGCATTTACTGTCTATATAAGCTGTCTTTGGCAGGAGGGCGCGGTGCAGCAGCGCGCTGAGCTGCACTCCGCTCCGCTCCACGTTAATGACATGCAAATGTGGCGCGTATCGTTGCAGCAGTCGTCAGTCGGGGCAGATAAACCTCTCGTTTCCATATTTCGAACTTGTGTTTCGTTTTTTGGTCAATTGATCCCCCACTCCCCTGCTTAAGGAGTGACGCAAAGAATGTCAATGGTGGCCAGGTACGACACAACTTGCACTGAAATTTGGTTTGCAGTAAGATGTGGACGCAGTTACATCAAATGCATTACAAAATGGTAGACATTACAGGGCACAAATGCACAGAAACAATCAGGAACAAGAGCATATACTCTGGCTTAACGATTTCTGCTTAAAAAGTCTTTTTTTTTTTTGTCTGTTTTCTTAAATGCAATCTCTTCAGACACATTCAGAACTCTGCAGCTGAATCTGTCGACAACTCCCCTTACAGTGCGCTTCGGTTGTTGTTAGTAGAAATTAAAACACAGCTGTGCCATCAGTTAGACTCAGCCGTTCCAGTGACGTGTCAAAAAACTCTAACTCTATTGTGATTCGTATCTGCTACAGCATTGCTGCCCACATGTTTTTGACTTGCACGGCTGAAAATAGTTAAAATATGTACCTGAGCAGGCTCTGCACTAGCGGCAGTTGTGTTTACCTACAATAAAAGACTAAATGGGAAATAGAATGAGGAAATGGAATAGGTTATTTGTAACACTACCCATGGTTATGTGCAGCAACACTCGACAAAACAACAAACATTGTATTGTCGGCTTGAGCTTACAGGCCTTTTATGTCAATCAATAACCCACCTTAATTCCAAGAGGTAGATGCACAAATTTTATTTTTGTTACACGTGTGCGCACGCACACACGCATGTGACGGACAGTCCGGATTGATTTGGAGGTAGACCGATGAGAAAGTGGCGAGGTATAGAGAATGGGATGCCGCTATAAGCTATAAGGGCATACATAGCGTGCCGTGGGTTGCCGGGATCGCGATGCTAATGCTGTATATGGGCACACATACGTACGCTGGGCTGTGCTCCCACGGGGCTTAGAGAGAAACACATGGCACACACACATCATGTCAGAGCTGCCATGTGTTGTCCCCTAGCATCAACAGCATCAACGCATAGCCAGCCAGCCAGCCAGCCTTCACACAGCCGTGCAATGCCATGCCATGCCATGCCATGCCTTTCCATGCCATGCCATGCCATGCCTTTCCAGTATCTAGCTGGCACAGCACCAGGGGCGGATCTAGGCATGGGCATGGGGGGGGGGGGGGGGAGGGGGGGGGGGGGGCACCAAAACAGGATGCCATGCAAAACAACCCAAGATATTTCAAATTAAAGTGCTTGTATTTAAAATGATTTGAAACACTACTACTGCTACTAACTACAATTTTGTCACCACTAAACCAACAGCATTTCATTATTGAATACAGTAAACTCTCTGAGTCAGACCTTTAGCTTTATGCATGCTGCGTGTCTGTTGCAACTTCAACAACAACTGTTGTTATTATTGATGCTTATACTTGACTAATAAAAGTCCTGTAACCGAAAATGGTATGGGTGCGGCTTCATCGCCCGTGGCGCGAAGCGTCACGGGCGATGAAGCCGCCCCCATACCATTTTCTCTTGCCCCTCCAACATGTTCTCTTGCCCCCCCAAATGGGACATGTTACGTCCGCCCCTGCACAGCACTATTGCCACGGAGACGTTATCAACGTGCTTATCAACAGTAGTAGTTTTTTCTCAAAGTAGACGGCAGAATGTTCGAGGGTCTTGTGGTTAACACTTGCTGTGGCAATGCCATATAGCTAGACGGGTTAGATTTGGAGCCGTGCAGTGCAGAGTAGGGTTTAATACCGGGATCCCGGTTTCCCGGGATGCCCGGGTACAACTGACTTAATTTCCCTCCCGGGAAATCCTCCGGGACCCGTCTTCCCGGAGGCTATCATTTCTTTCTCAATTTTTCCACACAAATCGTGTTTTTCCGATATCTGTGAGTGGTAAAATCAAATCTATAACCCTCGCATAAGTTCCAAACATCACTGATAATTAGACTATGCAGCGAGGGGGCTATGAACAGGAGCCCCGCGGGACACAATATTGGCGACACGTGGTCTAAATGCGAGCAGTCAGGACTCAGGACTATGGACCGCACAAATGCCGCATCCTCCTTCATTCATTGAATCAGATGCAGACCAGCTTATAGCATACACTAAAAATATGAACGTCACTCTGAAGAGAACGTTGGACTTCCTATACTGCATGGACTTATTTTCCTCGCGACAGATTGTCTCTGTTCTACAACTTCTATACACGGCCACTCAGCAATGTGAAATAACTTACAACACAGGTAAAAAAAAAAACACCACAGCGCTCTCTCTGTCTCTCCCCCCCATGTCCACCGAGGCTATTGATATTACAATATTACAATATATACAAAATAAGTTATATAACTTGCATCCCGTAACTTGTTGTCATGTCAGACAGCGACTAAAACATGCGTAGTCAACAACGCTTCGTTTGCATTGATGAGCTGGAAACGCAGCTGCAATCAATAGTATTAAATGCCCTTATGCCCATACCAAATATTTGTTCGTCAAGCCTCAATCATCGTATCTTACGCGATGTACAAGAGCACTTTTGAGGCGCGTTCTACCATCGTATCCTCTTGATGTGCAGACAACCTTATTATGCGATATCCAAGACCACATTTGAGACGCGCTGTCAGCTTCGCTCTCTCTCTCTCTCTCTCTCTCTCTCTCTCTCTCTCTCTCTCTCTCTCTCTCTCTCTCTGATGTCCTAACCTTCCAATAAGTAGCCTATTTTGCGTGCCGCATTGCTAATATTTGTGTAACCGGCTTACATTTGTATTTGATATTGTTCATATTTTGTTAAAATTTAAGGTTTAAAACAATAAATTATCACTATTCAATTGAGAATATTAACTGTCGACATATAATTGCATTTTTAGGAGGACTTTTTTAACTGACTTATCCTTCTATTTTTTTTACGGGAATTCCCGGGAGCCCGGGAAATTGTCGGCAAAATCCCGGGATTTGAAATGGGCCAAATTTGGGAAAAATATTAAACCCTAGTGCAGAGCCTGTAGTGAAACGGGTTAATAGTGACTTATAGTTTTATATTAACTCATGGACTGCCGATCCCGCGGTCGTCGTTGTTTTCCCGTTAAATTACGCACGCCGGTCACAATAACGGCTCGTAACACGGCAAAATGTAGATTTCATTCTTTAATCCATCTATTAGTCCCAGCGCATCCTCTGTTAAAGATCCCGTTGGTGACTCTCATTTGGGATAGAATTGCCGCGACAACTTTTCTTTTTTGTCCCATTCACACCCATTCAATTCAATGCATTCAGAAGCCTTTTCTGGGGATCTCCAATGTCGTTGCCCTGGCGCACGGGTGGATCGTCTGTTGCTAGACGTCACTTCCTGACTTTTGACCCGGAACTTTTTGCTCGCATCGTCAGAGGACAGGTTAGTCAACACCAGAAAGTCTAAATTAACAACAACGGCAGATGATCTGTACCTAACTCTGCTGAGACCTGTAGCTACATCCGTCCAGACACGAGGAAGCATGTCCATTGATATACAGTCAACCTGTTTAGTACATTCCAACCCGTTTTTCTATATGATATACAGCATTTTAAAATACAGAAAAATAATATAGAAAAGTATATAATATTTAGTCCAAAGTCTGTTTTTGGTTGAAAACCATGGTTGATTCAAACGTCCATACTGATGTTAGCCTGATCGGGATTGATTTTGTGGGTAAAGTAAAAATAATAATAACTCGTTGTAGCGTGTTGACAACAGCTGCTCACACACACACACACGCATGCACACACACACACACACACACACACACACATGCACACACGCACGCGAAGCCGCAGCAGCATATAGTGATCCATAGAGAACCATCTGGCGGATGAATCTCTTTGAAAGGGGTAAAAAAAGAAAGAAGATTCGCACACAGCCACGCATATAGGAGTGGCAAGCACCAGGGTTGTTGAAGACGCCCCTGTTGTTGAAGACCTCCCTCCCTGCCGTAGATAGGTTATTATAAGAAGAGGTTAAATGAACAGGGAAGGAGGAGAGGAGACAGGGGTGTTAATCAGATTGGCTGGCGAGGAGATGAAGAGGAGGCTGATTTCATTAAGAGGGCAGATTGATGGCGCTCATCAGAGAGCACCGGCACCTAGATTTATTTATACAACAGCATTCATTCACCTAACAGCGTCCGTCCGTCCGTCCCTCCGTACGAATGTCTGTATGTCTGTCTGTCTGTCCGAGCCGCACACAATGTAAAATCAAGTCATGCCTGGGTACGGATGGAGGCCATAGTGTCAGCAGCAGGGGGTGAATACACATTAGACCTGAGCACAGGTATGGAGACGAGCAGTTGACAAGATAGCCTGATAGAGGTTAAGGCCGGTACAGGCCCAAAGGTTGACGCTTCCCTATTAAAAGTTTCTTTTTTCCTCACTGCGTTTTGGAGACCAATGCGAGGGGTGTTTTCAAGCGGTCAAAAGGGAAAACGGATGAGAGCAGAGCTTGCAGGGCATCTTAAAGGGATATTTCACTTTTTAAAAAAAAGTTTGTTTGTTTTCTGCTCAAGTGAACACCACAAACAGTATAGGTTACTTCATTCATGTATTTAGATATTTAATGTTCATTTTAGCTGCCCTACTGGCCCCTTTCCTATACAAACCCATTATAACGTAGAACTCCATCTTAACCATGACCATGATTCATCAAAAACATCCAATCTTTTATCCTGGTGACTGATATTGTCGTCCTAATACGTGGCTAATAAGGGGCTTTTTATTCACAGTTTTATTTTTTAAAATATTATTTTATTCCTTAGTCCAGGCCAGCATGGTGCAGAGACTGCTGCATTTTCCAAAACAATACTTAAAAAATAAATAAAAACTGTGAATGAAATTCCACAGTCCCCTCATGTATTAGGAGGGCAATATCAGTCGCCAGAAAAAGGATTGGGTGTTTTGGATAAATCTATCATGGTTAAAATTGAGTTTTAAGTTATAATGGGTTTGGGGGCTGGGCAGCTAAAATGAACTACTGAATGTA
>CM076984.1:8057957-8112440 GCA_039105355.1 Benthosema pterotum
TAAATTAACAAATGCACAATTGTTTTCTCATTGAATTAATGGACAAATTAATGTCAATAATAAATTTGTTGATGAATCTGATTAAAAATTTTAACGCAGTTAACACATGTGCGTACTGTCTCAACCCACCAAACATTTTCTCACTAATAGAAATCGGTAGAGCACAGCTTTACAGAGACATATATATAGCTGTGTGTCTCCCTCTAACCAGAACCATCTACATTCTACAGTAAGCATTGGGGGCTTGTAGATCCCCTATTTTCATAGATATATATATATTTTCTCTTTTTTAAATGTTCAAATCCCAAACAGGAAAATATGGACATAGTTTGAATGGTGATTAATCAGGATTGAATTAATTCTGAAAGATTAAATGTTTTAATCATTCAGCAGCCCTAAACTGAACGTACCCCTCGGTTGTGCACTATATACGGCCTGCACGTGCATGCGTACATATTCATAACACAGATCGCGCAGGTGTGTGTGTGTGTGCCATGTGCGTACGCCGGTGCTTGAAGTAAACAATGAAGGTAATTGGCGTCGCATATAGGGCTCCTAGATTAACCCGTACTGAACGTAAAAATAATTCAAAGATTTGCGCATTTCCACATTTTCACCATTTTCAAAATTATCAGACATACAAGCTCATAGCGCGCCACTCCATGGCATGCTATGAGCTTGTAGGCCTGATATTTTTCAATAACTAAAGTAATGCCAATGATGCTAAGTAATGCTAACAGATGATAATAATGATAAGTAATGCTAATGCTAAAGTGCTGTTAATAATGCTAAGTAATGGTAATAATGCTAATTGATGCTAGTAATGCTAAGTAGGTAATGCTAAGTATTGCTAAGTAAGTAATGCTAATAATGCTAACTAACGCTAATGCTAAGTATTGTCAATAACACTAATAATGCTAAGTTCTGCTAATAATGCTAAATAATAAGTCATGCTAATTATGCTAATAACGCTTAGAACACCAAAAGGTATTCCCGCTAAAAAATAGTTAACCCGTTCCACACCCGACCGCCACGGAGTATGAAGAGAGCATGATACGGAGGGTATAGATAAACGCTGCGCAGCTGCACTCCGTGGGAAGTCTCCATCTGCTGCAGCTGTGTGCGAGCATGGTGGGATTATAATCATCATCATCATCATCATCATCCATGGAAGCCTTTTGAGTCAAGAAGGCTGCCAGAACAGCGGGGGGGTGTCGAGTTAGTAACATCTGACAGGACCTGAATGTATACACAGATGCAGCGGAGAGGTGGAGGAGGCGGGTGTTGGGTGAATGCAGGGGCGTTTTGCCATCAGGCAGACTAGGCAGTTGCCATGGGCGCCATGAGGGGAGGGGCGGCACCGGGGCGACCACCAGACATGCTTTAAAACAGGGGAGCCCAGCCCAATAAGCATCATATAAATACATTATACCTGTCCTCTATAACTATATTTGAACATTTAAAACACATATAATAGGTTATTTTGTATAAAAATAGTTATTGTCATCCCTTGTGCCTTTCATAGGTATGACGCCACAGCAGAGAAATTCTTGCCTGGGGCTCCAAATTGCTTAGAAACGCCACTGTTGGGTGGATGTACTGTATAGTTGAGCCACAGAGGGAAGCCTCCTGGCCAATACCTGGTTTTCTACCGATTCCGATAAACCTCTGGGTCGGTCGATGCATCGCGTGCCATTGTGTTATTTGCTTAATGGTCTACGACAGTAGTGGCTTTCATTGTGGGGTCTTCCAGGGACCCCTGGGGGTTCCAAATGGACCCTTAGCATGTGCTGTCTGTATCTGTATGGGACTAAATGGATTCGGTTCCAGCGTTGTTTTTCTCATATAAGTTGAAATGGGTTGAGAATCACTGCTAGAGCTGTAAAACTCTTCTCCTGTCTCCCTGACATATCTTTTTTCAAATGGGGTTCCACAGGGCTAATTGGTGTCAATGTTTCACTTTTCCATGTCCTCGGCATGATGAAAAAAGGCAGACATTTTAACTCCTTAACAGATTTACCATGACTTTTGGATCATCACTCCAAAGGTCGTTTTAGGCTTTGTTTTATTAATGAGCTCATTAACTCACTGCGCACCACCTCATGAAGACCTTTAAGTGGTGACTGCACTACAAAACCCAGAAAGCACCTCACACACAACTACAATTAATTGGAAACAATAAAATGTGAAAATACAGGCTGTATTTATATCCTAATGTATTATAAAAAAAACTCAAACAAATCAACTCATTTTATTTATTCCCTCAAATTCACAACAGAGGATTTTCTATAAATGATTTTGTTACTATTGACCCTAATGGGAGCGAGCCTAGCTTTTCTGCTAATCTGTTAAAGCAGGGACCACTGGTGGTCCGGGGACCAGTGGTCCTTGAGAGGGTTCCAGGTGGTCCCCAGCTAAGTTGTTAACCAGATGTAACTCTTGAGAATGTAAAATGAAACCAAATGGACCCTTGCGGGTCCATTTGGTTTCATTTTTACACTCTCAAGAGTTAAAATATTCATCATCTGAATTAGCACTGCTTAATTAAGAACTTTACACTGTTTTGTTGGCAAATACAGCCTGGAATTGTGGACAAAACCAAAAGAATTCTTTAGTTTTAGTTTAGAGTGAAAATGTAATCGAATGGTGGTCCGTGGCTCAAATCCTGAACAAATGGTGGTCCCTGGGATGAAAAAGGTTGAAAACCCCTGTGTTAAAGAGTTAAAGCAGTCCAGGGATTTGTTTGTTTTAAGGCAGGGGTGTCAAACTCATTTTGGGGTAGGGGCCGCATTGGACTTAATGTGACTTCATCGGGGCCGGAGCACCGCGGTGCCAGTCACGCCGCGGTGCCAGTCACGCTGCGGTGGGTCAGTCGCATTAATTACTATTAATAGCTATTAATGACTTTCATTATTGGTTTTATACTTGTAGCCTAGATTAAGACCTTTGCTATGGGTGGTACTTTATTTACAGTGTGCCAATAAACCATTCAAAAATCAAATAGCTTCTTAGCTGAAATTTGTAAATGGCTACAAAACCCATGGTTTTATGCAGACCTGCTTTTTATTGAAGTGATGGATCATTGAACATTCAAAAATAATGAATGAATAAAAATAACTAATGCTTCTAAAATACAGTATATTTTTAACTCTGAATTGAATTATTATTATTACCCATATTATTATATTTAAATAGCCAAGCTGTGATCTGAATAATCCCTCATAGACCCTCATACTGGTGAAGTAACCTGACTCTGCCAGATGGGGCAGCAGAGAAAGGAGGGAATACTGCTCTCTCTGCTGCCCCATCTGGTGGACTCAGGTTACTGCTACTGGACTAGTGCTCAGAGAAGAGAACTTGGAAGCATTTCTTTAAACGATCGTAACTTTTGACAGGAACGTGCTAGAGACTTACTTTTTTTTTGATAGACTCAGACATTTTTGCTCTACAAGCCTGGGGCCGGATTAAAACATTGCGCGGGCCTGATCCGGCCCGCAGGCCTTATGTTTGACACCAGTGTTTTAAGGGAAGAGGTCAACACATTCCACACCTGAGTAGAAGTGCTGCAGAAGATGTGTTTTCTGTCCCGGTGTTGTTTTGTACGTGGGTGGGTGACACGCGATTGTTTGTTGTTTACGCTGTTACGTTTTTTTGTTTTTTTTAAAAATAGTCGGTCAAGTAAGTTGGCATGGAGGGCATAGCTGCGTGTATAATTTTGAATGTTAGAATCCATTTTCAATGGATTGACTCTGGCTTCTATACCGGCCAGTCCAATGTCTGTCGTTTGTTGAGAACACACTGCACAATGTGTCTCATAATATTCACTATACAGTATATCCGGCCAGTTCCTGAATCCTGCATGATTGGAAACTCCCAAATGACAACAACAACAACAACAACAACATGGAAACAAAAGCCCAAAAGAAAACTAATTGCAGCTGGAAAAATGTACGTCAATGAACCCGGGCTGGGAAGAAAACAAAAAAAAAAAAAAAAAAAAAAAAAACCCTACAAACTAATTGAAAACAGACGAGCTGTAATAATAAGGCTGGCGCGTGCCGAGCGTCTAAGCCTGCCGCTGGTTCCCCGTGCGTTGGACTGTTATTCGCGGGGATGATTATTGGAAGGAGCCGGGGTTTGGAAATGTGATGTAAAACAACCTCTTTGCATATTGTCTGTCAGCTGTTCTTCGACCCGCAATGAAAAGGAACACGTGCGGGTAGCAGTTTTCTCTCTCTCTCTCTCTCTCTCTCTCTCTCTCTCTCTCTACCCCCCCCACCCCGCCGGCCACCACTGTTCCCAGATCCCGCCGTCACTCAAACCCTCTGTCTCTCTCTCTTGTTGACGTGTGATGTGTGCGCGGCCCGTCGCACAAACGCGGGTGTGCGTGAGCCAAGCAGGTCCATGTGTGCATGTACTGTATAAGCGACAGTAGGCGCATACTCACACAGTACATTGTTGTTTTCGGCAAGAAACCTCTTATTTCCGTACTTTAATATACTTTCTGTAATTCATTCTTTGTATTTGATCAAACAGAATCAAAAGTTCAAAACATGGCACAACCAAAATCTAATAATAATAATAATATTAACAACAATTAAATTATTTGTATACCACTTTTCATGACATGAAATGCAGATCAGAGTTAGCCTGGGTTCCAGCCTGATTTGTTGTGTTCTGTGCATCTGAAATGTCGCTTTGCAAATCAGTCTGGCTAGAGCCTGCTTGACTCTCATTTCCCTGTAACGACAGCGAACGCAAACCACAGACCAATCATAATCCTTGCATTTCAACCTTCATATGCCCCGCCTACCTGTGGGTATAGGCTCCTGGCCAGACTGACCTGCGAAGTGACATTTCAGATGCGCAGAAGCAGCAAATCAGACTGGATCCCAGGATAGATTGGAGGAGAAAATTGGAGGAAAAAACTTGGTTGCCACTTCTTTTGGGGCACAGCAAGTATAGGCCAGAGGTGGAAGACTTGAGGGGGCAGCTTGGGACATACTGAAATCTAATATGAATATCAGAGCACCGCTTTTTTCCTCATTCTCATTGCGCATTAATCATTGCACGACATTTTTTGGGGTCCTTAAAAAGCTTGGTGAACCACTGTTAACACACTGAGAGAGCGGTTCTGGGTGTTAAATGTCACGGAAATGGACCCTTTGGAACCTTTTTTTTTTTTTTTTAAATATGCCTCTGGCACCCCAGTCCACACTGTAAAAATCCAGTTACAGACCCCTTTAAGGGTCCATTTTCACTCTGTGGTCAGTCCCCAGAGTCCATCGCAAGCAGTACATTATTCCTGGACCCTGATATATATCTGACAGCTTGGACGCGTGCCAAACACGGCCCCCAGTTGTTGGCTCGCCTTGTTTTGATCCAATTACCCTCCATTAACATTTTAATCAAGGGCAACCTACGCAGCCTGGGTAACAAATACTGGCGGCATGAATCACCGCCTCGGGCCTAATGACAATGTTTCACCATACAGTGGGTGACCTTGTGGGGTGCCCCCCCCCTTCCCGTCTCTCTCGCCTCAGATGAGCCCTCCCATTGTTGCTTCCGGTCATCAAAGTACAGTTCTCCACATGCCTGGCCTGTTTGTTGGTACTTTGCGCTCCCGCGTCTCTCTTTTAATTATGCTCAACATAATTGATATTAGTATGGGACGTTCTTGTAGCTCGGTGCCCATGTGTTGGTTCCTAACATTTTTTGTTTTTGTTTTTTTTGGCTTGTGGTGGACATTTTTAGTTCCTTTTGTGCTTTTTAAATCGTATCTGAGTGCATCTGATGTCATGGAAACTACTTCCTGGACTACATGTTGATTAAGTTTATGCGGTCCTCGTCCTATTCACAAGGAGGTGCAGTGCACCAAAGACTTGTGACAATTGTAGTCCAGGCAGTAGTGTCGACGATGGGCTCACTCATATCTAAAACCATAGAACGGTATTACACAAGAATACCCCCGTGTTTTAAGTCATCTAAATGTCATTAACATCAATAGCAAAACAGTAAAATGCTCATTTTAGGCATCCCTTTAATGCTAATCAAGACATTTGAGAAACATTTGCACATGGACAAATGTGTCTCTGCTAAAGATTTGGTCTTGTCCGTGGCAAACTTCATATTTTCTTGTTACGGGCTAATGTACTTACTTTGATCAAAAGACCCAATTACTGCATGTCAAATCTGCAGGTTTCCCTCAGAACAGCATATATCACTGTTTTACTGACACTGTGTGCACATTAAGCGTCCACCATAGCACTAGAGCTTATATAATGTTATTTGCGAGTGTAGAAATTGAAGATGGAAGCATAATTTGTTTCGTACTCAGAGTTACAGACCTATTACGGTCATTGATTCAGGGCTAGCTGGTAATAAGATTGCCCACATATTTTGTGTCGTATTCATTGTCAAAATAATTTTGACAGAAATGTCCACCACAAGCTAGCATCGCAATGACCCCTGTAGATTATTATATCGGCCTGCTTGTTTTGTTGACTGTTTGTTAGTTCTAATGTGTGCAGTCTTGATATCTATGGTCTGTGGCCTCACACATAAAGAACAAATGTTCTGTGCTCGACATTGTTATTGTACTCTGAGCCTTGTTGAAAAGGAGATGATACAAGTCATAGAAAACTACTTTATAGGGGATAGTGGTGTATCCGATCTATTGATATCGCAATCGAACACCCGGACGATAGGTACACGATAGGTACACGTACCAAATGGACCCTAGGGGGTCCATTTGACCCCATACCTGTACCACTGTTAAAGGGGAATTCCGCCCATTTTCAAAATTTTCCTGAGAGGATACAAATGTGAACCAAATGGACCCTAGCGGGTCCATTTGGTTCCCTTTGTACCCTCTCACAAAGATGTGCCATCGCTGTCATTAGTTGCCTGTGTGTAGGCTAGTCCTGTCCCCTGTTGCAAGCCTTTTGAGAATTAAAGAGAGAGCACAATAAGTGTGCCTTACATTGTGATTTGCTGCTGTTGTGCAGATATGAAGAACTTTTTCATAAGCTGCACTATAAACGTGTATTTTGATTTGGTTCAAATATGATGCATGTTAAAAAGACCAGAAGCACATTGCACTTTTCTTATAAATGGAGCATTTTAAAAAGTGAAATACTAAAAAATGTGTCTGTGTGTGTACACATGTCATGGTGGAGAGTAGTCGCTGTGGCAGTCTGGCCCCCGGGCCCCTTGGGTTTTTGGCAATGCGGACTCCTGAACAATTTAGTTGCTGCTGTTTTTCCATTTCCGCAACAATACAGAGAAAAACATGGCATATTTTGGACATAGTCCGAATGGTGATTAATCATGATCATGAAATTAATTTTGAAGTTGTGATTAGTTTGATTAAAATTTTTAATCATTCAACACCCCTATTTTTTATTTCCATGGTTTTTTATGAATATGCCTGTAGATAACTTACTTTTTTATCATTTATTTATGTTTGTGTTTTACTCCATACCTCAAACCTCGTATGCACCTTCCGTTGGGGAAAAATGCCACCATGAAACGCAGGCAGAGCACACAGAACATTTGTTCTTTATGCGTGTATGACAGTGGTTTTCAACCTTTTTCATACCAGGGCCCACTATTTGTTCAGAATTTGAGCCACGGACCACTATTTGATGACATTCTAGCCCCACAGACCCCAAAACCAAAGACTTCTTTCGGTTTTGTCCACAACAAAACAGGCAAACATACAAATGACCATACAAAATGACAATTAATCTTTTACATTCTCTAGTTGTGTAGACTTGGGGCTAATTCAGATGATGAATATTTTAACTCTTGAGAGTGTAAGATGAAACCAAATGGACCCGCAAGGGTCCATTTGGTTTCATTTTTACATCTGGCTAACCACGTTCCATCATTTAGCCTGGGGACCACCTGGAATCCTCTCAGGGACCACTGTTAAAAACCCCTGGTGTATGAGGCCTACAGTATATCTCCAGTCGAGTCTGGCTCTGCAGCAGTTTGTCTGAGGTCATGGTTGAAAGCAGACATCGGCTCACCCAGCCAGGGGCATCCCCTGTCCCGTAGCACAGTTTAACATGAAAGCCCCCGGACTCCCAGGAAGGGCTGGGGGCTCCTTCCCCCCCCCCCCTCCCCCTCTCCCTCTCTCTCTGTAAAATATTCTGAAATCCACATGTAAGAGCAGATAAATCTGAAGCACTCTGGGAGTAATTAAAAGGGGAATAGGGAAAGGGTAAGGGTTTTTGTTTGTGGAGGAACTGCTTTCACACTAGTGTGTGTGTGTGTGTGTGTGTGTGTGGGGGGGGGGGTTGAGAATCATGAACGATGAGAGAGTCACGGCCAATGAATGAAGCTGCATATTTCTCACACAGCTACTGATCCCCCAATACGCTCAGATACAGTCTGTAATTTAGAGGTATTTTGGGGTATTTGTACTTTACTTGAGTAATTCCAATATCCAGTACTTTTACTCATACACCACTGCATAATAATAATGAATAATATTAATGGATTGGTTTTATTCAAGCACTACTCACAGTCGTTTCCAATGGTTGATTCATTCATTAGTGTTGTAGTTCTCGAGACATGGTCTCGTCTCGAGGCCAGTCACAAGACACACCGTCTCAGTCTTGTTTTTGCCTCGCCTTCAAATTGCCTCGGTCTTGTGTCATTCTCGTGGCTCTCCACTTCATTCGTCTCGTGGTCTCGTCTTGTTCTCGGACTCAGTTCGTTTTGGTCATGTCGCGATTTCGGAGCAAATGACTCAGACAAGACAATGCAAAGGAAATGTTCTATATCCATTGTGTGGATAGCTAAAATCCCTAAAACCAAAGAAAGCAAGGAATGTTGTCCTGAAAGCACTAGCATCAGTCACAAAAAATCCTTGGTTTTGAACTGGTCTTGCCTCGCAGTGGTCTTGGTCTCTGTCTTGGCCTCAGCCTCTCTGGGTCTTTGTCTCTGTCTCGCAGGGACAGAGACAAAGACTCCCCCCCAGTTATAACACATCGATTGCCCTTGACGGTATAAGTGCCCCACTCAATGTGCTAAAGGGATAGTTTGGATTTTTTTAAGTTAAGCTGCATGAAATACTTGCTATTAATATAGTTGTGTCAACTGTATTAATTGATGTCCAGCGTCCTGTAGTGCGAGTTCTGCTCTGTTTTGTTTTGTTTTTTTTAGATTTGTTTTTGGGCTTTATGCCTTTATTGATACGACAGTAGCTTGACAGGAAAGGGGGAGAGAGATGGGGAGCTCGGGAATCGAACCCGGGGCACGCCGTCAGGCTGGCTTAGCAGCCGGGGTGCCCAGACGGTTGAGCTAGCCCAGGGGTCAGCAACCTGCAGCTCAGGAGCCGCATGCGGCTCCAGAACACAGCCCTAGTGGCTCAGTGGCTGTAGCATTATTACATACACACACTGGCGTGATCCGCACCAAAATAATATAAACATTTCAGTCACCCAAAACGTGTTGCGCTGTCTGACAGTTGCCAGTTAAAGTAGCACTTGGCCATGTCAAAAAAGCCCAGCAGTTATCAGAGGTGGAGCTTTCAATCTGAACCACCCATTTTCAAAGGTTTACTCAGTTTACTATGTCATTAATATACCTTAGAGGTGTTGTGTGGACTAGAAATGGAGTTCTGTAAAACTCCTTTATTTTTTTTATTTTTTTAGAAACTCCATTTCTGAAGAAAGGTTGTGTTTCACCATGTTAATGATTTTTCTTTGAGAACCTTTTTTTCTGAGAGTGTGCAAATGGAACCAAATGGACCCGTCAGACAGATTTTGAATTTAATTCTGGGTCGAAAATGGCTCTTTCAACATCTTGGGTTGCCGACCCCTGAGCTAACCGCCTCGGCCGTTCTGCTCTGGTTTTGGTGAAATACTAAATAGTTCTGGTCATTTTGGGGGTGTCACTGGGGGCCACGCAGTGAAATTAAATGAATCCAAAAAACAAACGTCATTTGTATTGTTGACCTGTTTCTAAAATATTAGCAGGTCCTTCGTTCATTTTTGACCCCTCTATCACAGGGAACTATGTATTTTGTGTCCATATCACTATGCCTAAAAAGTATAGTTTCATGTGATAGAGCAGGGGTTTTTTCAACAGGTGGTCCGGGGACCACCAGTGGCCCCTGAGAGGGTTCCAGGTGGTCCCCAGCTAAGTTGGTTAACCAGATGTAACTCTTGAGAACGTAAAAATGAAACCAAATGGACCCTTGCGGGTCCATTTGGTTCCATTTTTGCGCTCTCAAGAGTTAAATTATTCACCATGATTCATCATTATTCATGAATTAGCCCAACTCTACACAACTAGAATATGGAAAAAAGCAAAATAAATCTTTAGTTTTGGCGTCTGTGGGGCTAAAATGTTCTCAAATGGTGGTCCGTGGCTCAAATGCTGAATAAATGGTGGGCCCTGGGATCAAAAAGGTTGAAAACCACTGTGATAGAGGGATCAAAAATGAACGAAGGAGGTTGTAACATTTTATAAATAATTCAACAAGACAAATGATGTTAGTTTTGTGGATTCATTTACTTTCACTGCGTGGCCCCAGGGACCCCCACAAAATGACCGGACCGACCATGAGCAGAGTATTACTGTTTCCTGTTTTGCAGTCGTGTTATTTTTACTTAACACAACCTTTGCAGGGGATTTTTGTAATAAAGCATGATGAGGCATATTTTGCAGTCTAGTCCAGAACTCAGACGATGTGCTCTCATCTCCAGAGTGCCTCATCATCCATAATCATGCTACAATCTTTGCTTCTGAATAGCCAAGAAAAGCGAGATTATTATGTGTTTTGTATTCATTTAAAAAGCTCCATTATGTTAACTATTATGCAACTTTCCTCTTCTACAGCAGCTTTGAACCAGGGGTCCTGAATGGTGCACACACTACTCCAATAACTGGCCGTGTGTGTCTCAACAGTATGTCTCTTTATCTCCCTATGTATGTCTGTTTGGAGTAAAACAGCTGCAATATTCCTGGGTGATTGTAGATTGTATTAACATGCTCTAGCATATAGATTGTATAAATCATATTACCTTAACCCATTATCTCCCAAAGGCATGGTTGACGTAATAAAAGTCAAAACACAGACCTCCCGGTAACGTATTAATGTATTTAAGCCTGGTAGAGCAATTGAGTCTAATTAAACTTAGCAGGGAACGCTTTTATATTACTCTACCTTAAGAAATAATTGCATTTTATTAATTAAAAAAAGAAAAGTTACACGGTTCCAATTTAGCATGAGTAAAAAAACTAATTCCGCCATGGCGGGATCAGTGATCTCATATGCTATCGCATGAACGAAATAATAAAAGTAATAAGATACCAGGCGCAATATATCAGAAGTTTAAGAACCTTAAGCCCACCCCCCACATAGCGCCCCGGTATTTTCCACCTTAAAATAAATAATCTAAATGTCATTTAAATGTCAGATTGGAAGTGATGTGGCCTTTCTTCTATCCCTGTTTAACTACATGTGAAGTGGTATTCTCCCCCGTGCATCACGGCGCGGCTGCATGATCTGTGGTTTTATGCCGTTGCAACACAAATATATCAATTTAATTTAGTTAGGCTACCATGACGGCAACCGAAAAACTATACATGTATAACGGTGTATATATTGGGGGTGACATAGGAGGTTGAGCAGGTTGTCCCAGTGCTGGACTGGGCGAAAAAATCGGCCCGGACATTTTTAGCGTGATTTGCTCTAGACCGGCCCACAACAACCAGCGCGTGATGAAACCATTCTACCTGGTATAGTTGGTTAACAAAGATGTAACTCGTTGAGAGCGTAAACATGAAACCAAATGGACCCTTGCGGGTCCATTTGGGTCCATGTTTGCACTCTCATGTTTGCACTCTCAAGAGTTAAAATATTCATCTAAATTGGCTCAAGTCTAATTAGAAAATGTAGAAGATTAATGCTCATTTTTATCTGTATGTTTGACTGTTTTGTATCCAGCCTGGAATTGAGGACCAAAAAGCAAAATAAATCTTTAGTTTTGAGGACTGTTGGGGCTAAAATGTCATCAAATGGTGGTCCTCCGTGGCTCAAAATTCTGAATAAATAGTGGGCCCTGGGATCAAAAAGGTTGAATACCAGTGCTTTTAATCATACTGTGATACCACCGGCCCCCTACGTGTCGTGGCCCACCGGGAGACCTCCCTGTACGCCCAATGGTCAATCCGACTCTGGGTCGTCCGATGATCCGAGGGTCGGTGGTTTGAATCCCGGCTCATGCTGGTTGTGCCTCGCATGGTTTCCACCGCAGATGTATGAATGTGTGTGTGAATGAGTGAATGTAATGCACACCTTGGATAAAGGCGCTATATAAGTGCACCATTTAAAAACATTGAGCGAACAAAAAACAAATGAAAAAATGGCATTTGAACCCTAATTCAGTCATTACATTTTCACACCAACTTCGACCCCCAAAAGAAAAACAAACAAACAAAAAAACACAGCTCTAGCCGTGTTTCTCAGTTTCAACAACACTGAATTTGATATGCAAAATTCATAAATCTCTGACTGAATTAGTATTTTGCTGGAGACCCCCTGGAACTCTCTCCCCCAGTTACCCTAATCCATGATTTGCTTACCTTGGTAAACATTTTCCTAAGCTGAAACACTGACTCTTCAAACCCTGTTTTTTGAGAATTCCCCAACTGTACATCCGTAACAGAAGTATGCATGTGTTTTAATGTGGTCCGATGCTGTTTACCATATGCTGCTCTAATCGTTCCCAGCAGCAGCTCTGAACTTAGTGTACTCCTGAATTAACTAAAGCCTGCAATGTGCACACGCACGTAGTTCCACGACTGCATCTGATGCCTGCACTTCTTTAATCTATTAATATTGATGCTCTTATAATGAAGGATAATGCATTTGTTATACCGTATATGATGTGTACATTGTATATTGTCGATCAATGCTGCTTCATTATTTATGTATATTTACTTTTGCGCCGTATGCATGAGAACTGGAGAGAGAGAGAGAGAGAGAGAGAGAGAGAGGGAGAGAGGGAGAGAGAGAGAAACTGTCATACAATACTGACTCCACTGTGAGGGTCCATAGTGTATATCAGTACTGACTTTCATCACCTGCCGGTTATGAAAAAACACGCTTTAAAGGAGCTCCGCCATGAATTTAAAATCAAATGTATCATATAAATGTATTTAATATCTTTTTTTTGTCCGCGCATACACAAACCCCCTGACTGCTTCGTCCCTGCCACCTCGTTGTTAGTCACTGTCTCATTAGAATATGCATGAACTGCCTAGGTTTCAGTGAGACTATTAAAATTGTTTTTTTTTTTTGTGACATCACTAAATACGCAGGAGTATCTGAGAGGGATGCACCCTCATTCAGACACACACAGAAAATCGCAGATATCTCAATATACTGTAGATCTCACTGTTTAAAAAAAACAATTTTTCGGGGGGTGTAAACATACACTGGGGATGGTAAAAACACCAAAAATCTTTTAAAAATGTGAAATTCATGGTGGAATCCCTTTAAACTTAAACATACCAGGCAGACAGACTGGCAGACACATAGGCGTTGATCGTTGAATAGTTTATTGGCAGAAAAGTAATCGGTACAGAGTACAGTCAGACATAAATTAGCTCAGTATAGGTATCCCACTGGGATTAGCCAGTGGGATTTCGGTGATCCCACTGGCTCTGTCTGACTGTACCCTATACTATAGGGCACAGACAGACAGAGCCAGTGGGATCACCGAAAAAAAAAAAAAGTCCTTGAGGTCTTGTTTCCATTCAGGTCCTGTGTTGACAGAAAGACCATCAGACGGACAGACCGTACAGTTCCATTAACACTACAGTAAAGTAGTGGTCAATGCAGACAGCAAGACATCACCAAAGTTATTTTGTCTACTCAGCACTGTGCTTGTCAGTACAGAGAGCCCAGCCACATAGCGCTGTGCTTGCGGACGTGTGTGTGCGTGCGTGCGTGTGTGTGGTGTGTGTGTGCGTGACCGTGCGTGTGTGCTATGCCGATGCCGTGCACCCCCAGTGCACCAACAGAGCCAGCGCCACTCACTACTCTATTTGTTCCCTTTACAAAGGCCCGTGATTTGGATCAGCGGCGGCGCACTGCGCCTCGGCTCCCTGCAATTCTCCTCTCAGCACAGGCTCTAATAGCAGAGAACACGCGCACCACGCGGCCCACGTGTACATACATTTTCATTTACAATACTTGTGAGTCGTTGTGGGGAAAAAAAGTACTCAAGGTTTCTAGAATTCTGGTGTCTCTTGTTAAGAGAAAACCTCAATATTGTAGCTAGTGACTGACGAGAAGCATTTAAAAAGAAAAAAACAAACAAAAAAAAACGTTTTCCTCATGAATTTCTCCAAAAAAGTTTCATATAAAGACGATTATGTCGCGGGCGAAGCCAACTCAGGGTCGTGACGAATCAAGACAAATGAGCACAATATTTTGGACCAATCGAATAACTAGTAACACGTTTTGTTTCATGTTTCTACTAACAACTTATTTTTGACAGCCTAAAACATTTTCCTGATTAGAGTTGGCTCTTATATTTTCTCTATATAAATCATTTGGGAGAAGGCTATGAGGAAAATGAATGGGAAATTAATTTCTGGGGCCACAGGCGACGTCATTAAAGATGCGGGACTGCACAGGAAGGACCACCTTAGTTTTTACGCCCGATTTACACTGGCAGCCAAATCTGGACTGGAACAGATCTGAGCCACATCCGACCTGTTAGACCAATCAGATTTCAATCTTGATGTGGCAACAGATCTAATACAGGCTAGATTTAGGATCCAGCCAGGCCCGGAGCAATACACACACTGGCACACGCCCATTCACCATTAGCCAATCAGTTTTTTTCTTTGCTTCTGGAGTCCCTGGCATATTTTCAGATGCCTCCCTCTCTGTCTGTCTAGGTCTCTCTCCCTTACTTCTCTTGAGTGTTAATAATAAAATGGGCACTGGTCAATACGTAAGCTATATTAGTTCATAAAGTCGGGTCTCTCGGAATGCGCTGCATGTCGCATTTCGGACAGGTTCGGCGCCACCATTTGAAAGAAATCTCGGAACAGTTCAGAATCTGAAAAAAATGCCACGGATCGACTCGGTTCTGGTTTATCTATTTGAAAATATTTTCTGAATAGTTCGGAATCAGTGATTTTGCACGGATTTATTTCGGTTTTCAGATGGAATTTTTGAGACCCGTGAAGACCTCTAGTAGAGACTGACCTTGGGATTGAACTTGGACGGCACTCTGACAATGATGATGACAAGGAAAATTTAAAACATTTCCTATTACCAAAAAATGACTCGAATGAAATGAATGAAATTGAACTAATCACAAGACTATGACTAATACAAAACAAAACAAAAGAAACTAATTTGCTGTCAAACTCCATTTGCGATTGTGCGGCTCACAGGGCCGTGTGGGAACACGACCTGTTGAGCGCGCACGTGTCTCCTCTGCGTCTGCGTCGCGTCTGACATGTTTGCCAAACGAACGTCAGCCAATCTAATTGTAAACTGTCTCAAAATCCCCAAATAAGCAACGGAGAATATAATTAGTTTGAGATTGGCCATTCATGATGTTAGGAGTGCTGCTAACAGGCCTGTCACTCATTCAGTCAGTCAGGAACACGAGTAATGGCCCCTTTTTTCCCCTCCTCTCCTCCTTTCAGATTTGGGATCCAAACCCTTAGATTGTGACCTGTTCTGTATTTTATGATGTTTTTACGAGGTTCATTTTTTTCAGTGGAAAACAGTTTGGGTCACCTTCATTTTAACATCAGTTGTTCTTGAAGTTGCAACAGACACATGCATAAAGCTAAAGGTCTGACTCAGAGAGTTTTCTGTTTTCAATGATGAAATACTGTTGGTTTAGTGGTGAGACGATTGTAGTTAGTTAGTAGCAGTATTAGTGTTTCAAATCATTTTAAATATAAGCACTTTAATTTGAAATATCTTGGGTTGTTTTGTATGCTATCATGTTTGGTGGGGCAGTCAGGGCATTTATGGGGGGGGGGGGGGGCATGGTTGGGTGTCACTTCACCATTGCCATGGCATTGGCCATCCTTACAGACTATGGGATATTTTCCCTATTGTCCAAGCCAACAAACACAACAACATAAGCATAACTTAAATAATCAAAATGTATGTCCATCCTCAAATCGAACGCCTGCCCCTCACCCACCGACCCGGTCTGACAGTGAGCAGTGCACGTCTGTGTGATGGCGCACTTTGTTGTGTAGTTGTGTCTAGAGTGGGCAGTATGTGGCAGATGAACAGTCACACATTATTATGGCTTATAGGCAGGGGTGTGCTGTGGATTTGCTACAGTGGTGCCAACTGCATGCAGGAGAAAATGGTATGGGTGCGGCCCATGTCGCTTCGCGCCACGGGCGATGAAGTCACACCCATTTTTTGTTACAGGACTTTTATTAGGCAATTAAGCATCAATAATAACATCAGTTGTTGTTGAAGTTTCAACAGACACGCAGCATGCATAAAGCTAAAGTCTGACTCGTTTTCCGAGAGTTTTCTGTTCTGAATGATGAAATGCTGTTGGTTTAGTGGTGACACAGCTGTAGTTAGTCAGTAGCAGTAATAGTGTTTCAAATCATTTTAAATATAAGCACTTTAATTTGAAATATATTGGGTTGTTTTGCATGCCATCGTGTTTGGTGGGGCAGTCAGGGCGTTTAAGGGGGCATTGCCCCCCACCCCCCATGCCCATGCCTAGATCCCCCTGTTACCATAAATTGTTTTGTCCAGCGGGAGCTCAAATGAATGTCATCTGTCATTATGAGCCACAATGGCACTCAGGACGTTTTTTTGGTGTGTCTCTTAGCTAGCGGTGGCTAGTGAGTCGCGGCAAGACTAAAATAAGGTACATTATCAAATACCGGTATCTCGTCCCTGGCCGCCTGTGCATCATTAAATCAGTCCCAGGATCTCGATCTTTGCTCACTTAAGAGGAGTTATTGTAGACATTTTTATTAACCCACAATATAGGCCAACTGTGTAACATCTAATCTTATTTACTTGCGTAGGCTAAGGGGGGGCTTTAATGTTGTCATAAATATGCATACCCTCAGCAAATGTCACCTCTGCACTTTAATTAGCTGAAGAACCCCATCGGTCTCAGGGTTCGACAATATAATTGGCCCGCTGGCCCCCGATGGTTTCAAAACCCCTTCGGACCACCAAATGGCGCCACTCACTGGCCCGGTGGGCCAGTAGAGTTAAAAATAAATTAATAATAAATACAATTTTATTTCACAATATATATAGAGAGAGATTTTTTTCAACTCCATTTATATTTCGCTTATTAGCACAAAAAACAACCGCATTTACGCTATGTGATCTCAAACCCAAGTTGCCTGTTGTGTGCGCACCAGCGTCTGCATGGAACAGCGGCTACGTAGAGCTATACAGCTGACTTGGCTGGCTCTCGTGTAAGCGCGCTCCCCCGTTCACTTGCAGCGCACTACTGTAGAGAAGAGATGCAGCTACTTGTTCCCGTTCTAAAATGTTCTTAAAAACCCCCGGCCCCATCTCACAACCGAGCATAGACCAGCATAGCTCACAAAACACTTATTATACTATCATTATTATAGCGTATCGTGTTTGCAGACCTCCTCATTTCTGCCTGACGCGCAACATGCCCTCAGCTCAGCATCTCGCATGTCACAATGCGACACAGGTCCTCCACCTCAAAATATGTTTAATTCTGCCATACACAGCCTATGTACAACGATTGTTCAGACTGCATATTCTCTCACACGTTGTCCTGTATCTAGGCCTACGTGTTGCACTGCGCATTGTATAAGCATGCACTTACCACTGAATCCAAGCGTCTGTCAACAGCGCATTGACTCATGCGTTCCGATCCAAAAAGTTTTGAGATTACAAATGTCGCATTCTCACTCGGTTTTCAAGCGATTGCTTTAATTCCGACTTGTCAATACAGTTTATATTTTATATATTTTGTATTCCATTGGGTATAGGTATACGTTTTTATATGACTTCAAACTATATGAAGAGAGAGAGGCTAAAGTTGTCCTTTGTATCTGCGCAGCTTAGAGACACACGTGCGCTGCGCGTAGGCTATAATTGCTAGGGGCTTTCCCAGGCCAGCAGTGCATTTGATTGATTTGAAAAACTGATCACCATGTATTCTATAAGGCAAAACCTCAATCGAACGAATATACTGTACATGATTGAGGCTATATATTACAATATATTAAAATATATGAAACCAAATGTACCCTTACGGGTCCATTTGGTTTCATGTTTACACTCTCAAGAGTTAAAATATTCATCTAAATTAACCCTACACAATTAGAGAATGTAGAAGATGAATTGTCACTTTGATTTACTGTTTGCCTGTTTTGTTTGCAAAAATCCAGCCTGGAATTGTGGACAAAAACAAAAGAAATCTTTAGTTTTGGGATCTGTGGGGCTAAAATGTCATCAAATGGTGGTCCTTGGCTCAAATGCTGGATAAATAGTGGGCCCTGTTGTCAAAAAGGTTGGAAACCACTGCATGTAATGTATCACAGTTATTTGTTTATTAGCTGCAGTAGTAAAGTATAGTTTATAATATGGTGCATGTATGCCAGCATAATCCCATTGTTAGCCTTTACTAGCCCTGGATCACTATCTAATGCTATCTATATTTATTTGATATACTGTATATTTGTCTTGAACAGTGAAAAAATACAAGTATTGCTTTTTTGTCCAAGAAGGGGCAGAGAGAATTAATGCTTCATGTATATTAAATGTTATGTTCGATCAAATACATTTAAGGCTGTAGAAATGTATAACTACTTATGATTATTATGATTATTTATATATTATGTTGGATGCTGGCATTCTTTCACCAATTGCTTTAATTATTTTAAGCATTATGCATTTTAGGGTCAGCTTGCTGAGCGGTCTGCCGGTTTTGACCCCCGTGAAAGAGTGCTGTTATTACTTGAATGATCAGCATTAATAAGTGCTATTGAATCGAAAGTGGTCTTTTTTTTGCAAACTATGGGGATCGATTACCTGGGCCAGTGGTTACAGTTGTGGGGCCAGTGATCCTTAAAAGCCACTGGCCCAAAGGGCCAGTGGCAAATTTCCCTTATTGTCTATCCCTGGGTCTGTTATCCAACTCAAACTATTCAAAACCCCACTGAAGACTGCCGTAGGTCAAATAGCGTTGGTCATATTTGTTGCCTCGCTCAAAATAATCCTCAAACTTTTTTTCATCAAAGACGTAGAATAATTTTCTTCACAACTCTGCAACTTGCACCTGCCCTGGCCTGGATAGTAGGGTGACCTGGTGTCCCTCTTTGTGTGGGACAGTCCCTCATTTTTCTATTCAATTTCTATTCAATTATCACCTATAGATCTTCTAGATCAGAGGTTTTAAACCTTTTTCATCTCAGGGACCACCTTTTATTCAGGATCTGAGCCACGGACCACCATTTGAGGATATTTATCCCCACAGAGCCCAAATCTAAAGATTTATTTTGCTTTTGTCCACAATTCCAGGCTGGATTTGGGAAACAAAACAAGCAAAACATACATTCTAAATTAGCTAATTCAGATGATGAATATTTTAACTCTTGAGAGTGTAAAAATGAAACCAAATGGACCCGCAAGGGTCCATTTGGGGGAGGTCTTTGGGGGGGCAGACAGGGTATTGCCCCCATGCCCATGCCTAGATCCGCCCCTGGTTCACAGGTACCGCACCAGAGCAGTGTTCTCCATCATGGCTGATTAGGTAAACAGGCCAACTGTTCTGTTCCCTCTGTCTGTGTCCAGGACTCTAGACACAACTTGTTCATGGTTCACTGAAGAGAAACCCCCGTTCCCTTCCCTTCCCTTCCCACTCCACATATCATTTTCATCACCTGTCTCCTCAGAAGCCCCATAAGTCTCAATCACACTTAATCCAACACGTGACCCACATAATACGGACCAGTGTTGCCAGATCTACGATAATTAACGTGTTTGTATGATCATTGTACTTGCTGATTTCGGGTTCCAGGGGTTTTGGCGTGTCTAAATGAGTGAGGAAATATGTAAATCTAACCCTAGATCTGTAGTAGGGGGCATCAAAACCTTCCGTATATACTGTATATACTGTGTATATATATATATATATATATATATAATATATATATATATATATATATATATATATATATATATATATATATATATATATATATATATATATATATATATATATATATATATAAACTATAATTCCATGGACAGGGTTGTGCATTTCATGTACATAGACATCATCACAGAAGGATTCAGCCCCTTGAACGCAGCGTTCTGCATTAAGCAAATTTGAAAAATCCCAAATCCATGAGAGCTTGCAGATCTGCTATTTCCACTATTTCTTACAAGGGCCAGCCCCTACCCCTTAACTCTTTCTGCCTGCCCATGCTCCTCGCCACAACATTCTGAAATCAACCAAATAAGTTCACATTGTACTGCTCTGCCAGAAGCCATTTTCTATGTCGTAGTTGTTTTGGTTCTGTGTTGTTGTCCCCCAGCTGTATCCCTTGTGTAATCAGCCCTCATGTGTATTTTAGTCTCATTCGTCAGTCAGTCAGTCAGTCAGTCAGTCAGTCAGTCAGTCAGTCAGTCAGTCAGTCAGTCAGTTCATGACAGATCATGACAGATCATGAGGGATCATTGCTTGTGTTGCATAATGGTCATCCGTATTACATTCCCAACCATGGGTTTTTCCAAACTATAATTCCTGCCTAGGCCTGTATTTGGGTCCTCACCACCACATTGTGGTAGTTTTCTTACAAAACTCTCCAATCCATCAGGAGACCACAAGGGGAGGGAAATTCCCATTGAAAAGGAGGTGTTATTGATTGATTGAACTGTGAATGTTATGTTGAATGGGTGCATTTCAAACGAGTCAATACAACGCGTGATTATGACTGCCAAGCGGTTTTCCTTTCCCCCGATAGTGTTGTACTTATTGACGTCATGTATAATATTGTGGTAACTTTAAGCATTCACATATACTTTTAGCCCTTGTGGTGCTTTGATCTGAGCTTGTACAGTAGATCTGCATTTTCTGAGGCTGCTAGCCCCTCTAATATCCAGCTAAAGACTGTCTTAAAGGACATGTCACCAATTTTGCAAAAAAAAAAAAAAAAAAAAAAAAAAAAAAAGATATGTACTGTATGTTCCACAGGATGAATATGTAACACACTAAGGGAATTGTAGTCCAGAGCCCAGTATCAATGACATCAGAGACACTGGGCTCATTGCTAAAATCGCAAATTACAAACATAACTAGAACCGTACTCAGTAGGGTGTCAACTTTCGCATTGCACAGAAGTAGGACATGGCCTACTTGTGCCTGAGCACAGCATGCAAGCAGAGGGCAAGTACCGCCGACCCCTCCAGGAGATAATACTCATGACACCTCGGGGAGATAATAATCACCTAATCTGGCCAATCACAATTCTCAGAGGGAAGGTAGTCAGTATGTCTTCTAAATATTCTAAATGTCAATAATATATACAATATATTTTAGCAAAAATGGTAGAATGCCAATGGCCAGCTCTGAGCGTTTGTCTAGAAACGTGAACAAGATGGTGTATGATGAACGGAGCACCCCTCACTTCACATGGTTGTGATTTTTAATGACCCCCCCCCCCCCAGCATAGAAATGCTAGGGTTAAACTAATACGTTGATGAGACTGAGGGTGTTACATTAACGACAGCCTGCAGATTTAATTGTGTGTGCTAACTCCCAGCTACTGGCCTCCACCCAGGAGGGAGACATTATTATTAGTGGGCAGCTTTGCTTCAAAGGCAAACGAGGATGTAAAACGTGAATCCCTGGACGCGCTCTCACTGTTCCACTTATTTATCGCATACTTGATGGGAACGCCTTTCGGTGTTCTAAGCCTTATTAGCACGACTGGCATTATTAGCATTTTCATGGCGAAATTGTGGCGCAAATCTGAATATGAATTATTTTTCAGCTCAGAATGGGTTATTTCATTCTTCACTCCGTGTGACTTAATTTTTAATCACATTTTCGGGTTTTAAAGAGTGGCTGCCTTTTTGGATAAGTGTTTTAATTAGCGTCCTAATTATCGTGACTTTGGAAGCACTTGGTAATAATGTTTAAACGCCGGTTTGTGTTTCCTGCGTGCTCCTTTTATTGTCCAAGTTAAGGACTTGCTTGGCCAAAGCTGGCGTTGCCATGTCTTCTTATTATAAGCGACTGTTTTGGTGGATTTTTGTGGTTCTTGTTTCTAAAGTGTAGGTGCTTATTTGGAATGTCGTAAAACATCTTCTTGTCGATCGCCTTCCAAAGGTAGTTAAATCTTTTATAATTGATAAGCCCGCAGGACTTATCAATTCAATCCAAATGAGTTTTATCATGGGCAAGACCAACGCTGTAGAAGCTGAAGTTACGGGTTTGTTGGAAGCACCGCCGAATTCAGGGGAAATACATCTGATGGATGTTTCCGACCGACATCTCTGCCGGTATTGTGACCAGGCTTTAATCTAGGAGATGAGCAGGCTGTGGCACCTTATTGGCACGAGGAAAACAAACAAATAATAACAAAGGCTCTGCCTGCTGCCGAACATCACCTTTTGTGACGCACGCAGAGGCTTGACTATATAGCTTTTTGCATGCGTCACAGAATCCTACTGCCTCTAGAGATACAGGAGGAGCGCTTTGGTATACTTTATGTGTACGCGGGGCACCGTTCCATAACTCGCAAATCTGGCACTCTTTCTGTTGTGACAAGGCTTGGACAGTAAACGTGACGTCCCACCAAATGTTCCGATGGCAGTCTCTCTCTTTTAGAAACTTTGGAACGTCACGTCTGTTATTTGGCCAGTTTTAAGGACACGAATCCCGCAGGATTCGAGGAGGCCAAAAAAGATCTGCGGGGTGGTGGTTTCTTTAGCGGAAACTAAGGCAAACCAGGTTTAAGAACCCCAAAAAGCCTCTTGCAGAGCACATCTGGAACAAAGTAGTATGCAGGAGAGAGAGAGAGAGAGAGAGAGAGAGAGAGAGAAAATGATTTGCGGCCTGCAGGTGTTTTCATATCCTAAAGGAGATCGATATTGGCGTGGGTTGGTCTGACGCAGACTGTACCGCGGCCCCGGCTCCCAAATAAATAATCCTAATCACAGAAATGCCCCGAGATCGACTCTCCAATAGAATTATCATTCTTTTCTCTTTGGCAGATTTGGATATTACTCCTCTAGGGCTCCCAAATGACTCCGCCGCGCCGGTGCAGCATTATTGCGCACGTCGGTGTCTGTGTGTGTGTGTGTGTGTGTGTGTGAGAGAGAAGAGAGAAGAGAGAGAGAGAGAGAGAGAGAGAGAGAGAGAGAGAGAGAGAGAGAGAGAGAGAGAGAGAGAGAGAGAGAGAGAGAGAGAAGAGAGAAGAGAGAGAGAGAGAGAGAGAGAGAGAGAGAGAGAGAGAGAGAGAGAGAGAGAGAGAGAGAGAGAGAGAGAGAGAGAGAGAGAGAGAGAGGGTATAGAAATATTACTGAGTTAATGAAGAATGGGAACGACATTAAGTGTTGAAGCTAATGCTGGTTGTGTGTGTGTGTGTGCGACTGTGCGTGCGTGTGCGTGCGCACACGTCTATGTGTGTGTGTGTGTGTGTGTGTGTGTGTGTGTGTGTGTGTGTGTGTGTGTGTGTTTATGTGTGTGTGGGGCCACAGGGCGTGAACAAGAACAGGCCACAGTAATTGAATCTTCATTTCAGCCCTTGAGTCTAACCATTAGACAATGATAACACAACATAACACACACACACACACACACACACACACACACACACACACACACACACACACACACACACACACACACAACACACACACACACACAGCCTCCCTAATGGCTTCATTGAGCCTCATTACATCCAGTGTGCGCACAGCAAGCACGTGTCCGCGCGCGCGCGCACACACACACACACGCACAAAAACAGCAGTTGGGTTTCATCTTCCGTTGTTTCAGAACTGATGACACCTCCAAGCAGCAGTGCTACTGCAGAGTACATTTACTCCGGTATATACTATATGTTAGGGCCGTAATGATGCAGTAACTGCATTGAAAAAAGGATTTTTAATTATGGGAATCCTAAGTATATCAAAATGAAATGACTCTATCGTTTCGTATCGTTTTGCAACACAAGTAATCGATCGAACAAATCGTTTTGCTTTGCAGAAAATGATTGCGTTATTACTACATGTTTGTGCATAAAATCTAGCTTTTTTAAAAGAAAATGTGTGGTTTAATGACTTGGTTTAAATTTAAAACAATGTCGATTCCAAACCATTGCATCATATCAGGTCATAGCGCCAGAATGACCCGATATCGTCCATGTATTCATGGTTTGACACTTGTCCGCTTGCCCGGGGCAAGTAAAAAAAATGGTGGGGCAAGTGAAGACTGCTACCTGGTTGCCTGATCGGGCAAGTGTGCAACTTAGCGCACTATAACACAACACAAGATAAATTTGTCTTGAAGGCAGTCATTGTACTCTGCCTCTGTGTCTTTCACTGCTTTCTAACTGTCCACAATTCCAGGCTGGATTTGGGAAACAAAACAGGCAAATTAACACATCAAAATGACCATTAATCTTCTACAGTGTAGACCTGGGCTAATTAAGACGATGAATTTTAACTCTTGAGAGCGTAAAAATGAAACCAAATGGACCCGCAAGGGTCCATTTGGTTTCATTTTTACGTTCTCAAGAGTTACATCTGGTTAACCAACTTAGCTGGGGACCACCTGGAACCTGGGGGGCAAGTGACCATGACCTGAGGGCAAGTAGAACCTGACTCGGAGACCTTAGTGTCAACCCCTGTGTATTGTAATGTCAACCGCATATCGCAATATGAATCAAACACTGTTTAAATGTATCGTTGCATCCCTCCTACGCAAACTGTATAAGTACAATTTCACATTAGTTATTCACATTTCACTATTCACTACTCTTGCGATAAGAAAGAAGTATTTGAGATAAAAAAAAGTTTGGTAGGCAAATGCACTACAACCCAGGCATTATTAGTATAAGACACATTAACCAACCTCTCAAAGAACTATTGTTCGGTTATTTGAAGTCTGCAATCCGATCTACATGCTCACAATCTGTGGGGTGAAATAGAATGTTTGACTTTTTATCTTTGAGTTGCTTTGTTACTGTGAGTATATTTCGATAGGAGCACATTTTTTTAATGTACACATTTGAATACCTTTTATTTCCTTAGAGAGTGTCTTTTATTAACTTAAAAAAAAATGGAAATGTACTAAACTATTATTTAGTTTCACTCAAGTAAATCTAGCAAGTTAGAGTCTGAAAGTACTTAAAATAGCAAAAGTGGTCATTAAGCAGAAGGGTCCATTTCACATTCGTATTATTAGACGGACTGCAATTACTAATGCATGCAAGGCTAATGCATGATGCTGCAGCTGGTACAATGTGTCACTTATTTTAATGACTTCATGATGTCTGCAGGGGAAGTTCAACCGATATTAAAACATAATACCATAACAGTAACAGCAATAATTTTAGAGTAGTCTGTGAAATTAACTAGAAGCATTGATGTATTGTCTACAGTATGTGTCTGTCACATTCTGACATTCTGACAGGGCAACTGTCACGCGTCTTTGAATCATCTTTGACCACAGTGGAGGGTCTCAATCTTCCTCCCTACGCTGTCATGTCCGAAAGTATAAGGTCGTGAATACAATCGGCTGAAATGAGTTTTCTTTGACGGGTGGCTGGCGTTTCCCTTAGAGACGAGGTGAGAAGTTCAGTCACCCAGGAGAGACTTGAAGGAGAGCCGCTGCTGCTTCTTCCCCCTGGTAAGGAGCCAGCTGCCGGTGGTTTGGGCATCTGGTTAGGATGCCTCTCGAGCGTCTATAGTGTGACCAGATCTAAACTGTTCCTTTTTGAGGGACAGGGGTAGCCTGGCCTGAAAAAAAAAAGCTGCTGGGAATAAAATGCCTGTGAGCAGATTGGTCTGGGATAGCTCAATTCTTAGCAATTCTTATGGTGGCCAATTAAATCAGAAGACATGAGTATTCAAATACGTTTGCATACTGTATTGCCCGTATTGGCCATCCACATTTTCTGTGTAACTGTTTGTGTCTGCAGAGTGCTGCTAACTGAGTGGAATGGTTAAGTAATCATTTGGCAGGTGTGTGGTTGCCGTGGCACTCAGTTGGCTGAGTCAGAGGCTGGAAACTGCACAGATGAGGAGTCTTTGGCTGATTAGGCGCACTGGCAGAGCCTACTGCGGTGTTTCTGGTGTTTTTTGTGTGCCATAGGGCTTTAACCACATCCTCAGAGAGCCTCTTTAATGTTGAAGTGCTCTTCCTTAGTGGCTAGAGAGTGAACTGCAGGCAGCCATGTGGGATCATGACTAGGGAACCCCGTGCCCCTGAGGTTTAACATTGGGTGCTCGTTCATGGAAGGAACACTTCCACATTTGACCACCAATTTTTGGTGGTAGTATAGTAGACGCTACTTCTGGCAGTCTTCTGGGTGCTTCAAAACGCCACTGAGCAACTGGTATTGAAATGAATGGCAAGGGGGTTGGGCTGTCGCTCCAGTCCACTCTCTATATTTTATTACTCTATGGCTTTAACCAACTAGTCAACTAGTTTGCTAGTCGAGGGGGGAAAAATGTATTTTTCAGATGGGGGTTGGCAGCTGATTACATAATAACTCTGTGGGATCCTTGATCCTTGAAAATCTTTGAGAGACACCGACATAGAAACATGTTTTTAATTTTCTGAAAACTGTTACGATTTTGATTTTTTTCGTACATCGTGGTTCCTTTCTACAGCACCACTGAGCTATACAATTTGACTAAGTATACAGTACTTCCATCAAGGAGGATTTAGAGGATAAAATCATGAGAGAGAGAGACAGACAGAGAAAAAGAGAGAGAGACAGAGAGAAAGAGAGAGAGAGATGAGGATTGTGATGATCCGCGTGGAAAGACAAGTGCGTTATGAATTATTTACATATACAGTATGGAGGGATTTACTGTACGCTCACGCTGACTTAGCTACTGTATGTACTATGCACGAGTTTGCCTCTCCTCTTTAAATCCCACCCTCTCTCTCTCTCTCTCTCTCTCTCTCTCTCTCTCTTTCTCTCTCTATCTCTCTCTTAGTCCACATCCTTTGCCTCAGCGATTCTCTCTGTTGTTGTTGTTTTTTTTTTTCTGCATTTCCCACACTTGACACGAAACGTTTCGTCGTCGAAAAAAAAGCCCCTCCGATCCACACCTTCTTCACCGTATAACTTTTTTATGTTGCTCCTGAACATCTAGAAGACTTACTTTCACTTTCAAATAAACCTCAAGCTTATATGAACACCCCAGGCAGTATTTTTTTAGTCGCTCGCTTCAGTAGTTATAGAGATGTGTTAGCTCAAAAATCGAAACACTGAATCAAGCAGTTTAACGCATTCAATACCGTTAGGCCAATGCCGACGGAATGTAAGAAAGATATGCTGCGAAGAAGGGCAGAGAAGCAGACGTGTGAGCCGGAAGTGTTGTCCGTGATGTAGCTAAACATGAGATTTCTTGTGGTTTACATAGATTTGCATAAAACTGTCTGGGGTGGGCATGATTGCCCATGTGCAAGAGGAGACTTGTGGCTTGCTTCACCCTCTCAATGACTTAATGTGGGGGTTAGCAGAGATGGTATACTCGTAGTGGGGCTGGGGAATGGGAATTGGCGATGGTACATTGTCTTGAAGGCCGATCCATGTTTACACAACATAGTATTTTCATTGTGTCTGCCTCACTTTTAAACTTCACTGAACCGAGTGCCATGGTGTTTCTCTGAGTTCACCCCTGAGTTCACTCCACAACCACCTGGGGAAGGACTTGAAAGTATGTACCTATATCGAACCCTTTCCAAAGAGCACCATATTTATAGTGATACAGTACAGGGTTGACACTAGGGCTGGGAATCGATCCGAATTCCCTAGATCGATTCGATTTCGATTCACAAGGTCACGATCCGATTCGATCCACGATTCGATTCGATTCGATTCGATATCGATCTATTTACAGACATAATGGCCCCATGTGTTGAAACTAAAGATTTCCTTTGCTTCTGTGACCAAATGGACCCGCAAGGGTCCATTTGGTTTCATTTTTACGTTCTCAATTTGGTTAAACAACTTAGCTGGGGCCCACCTGGAACCCTCTCAGGGACCACTGGTGGTCCCTGGACCACCTGTTGAAAACCCCTGATTAATGAATACACAGTGAGACAGAATTAGTAATAGAGGGAGAGGAATGATGCTGTAACATTTTACCTGGGTCAAACACAAGCATTAATACTGCAACATACAGTATATTAGTGCAGTGGTTTTCAACCTTTTTGACACCAGGGACCACCATTTATTCAGCATTTGAGCCACCATTTGATTTTCAGCCCCAAAGACCTAAAACTAAAGAATTCTTTTGGTTTTGTTCACAATTCCAGGCTGGATGTTGCAAACTAAACAGTGTAAACTTCTTAATTAAATAGTGCTAATTCAGATGATGATTATTTTTTTAGAATGTAAAAATGAAACCAAATGGACCCTTGCGGGTCCATCTGGTTTCATTTTCACACTCTCAAGAGTTACATCTGGTTAACAAATTTCATTTAGCCTGGGGACCACCTGGAACCCTCTCAAGGACCACTGTGGTCCCCGGACCACCTGTTGAAAACCCCTGAGATGTCTACTTTGTAAAATAAATATACTGCAGTATTCGCGCGGCATAATTCACTAGAACTAGGTGCTGCAGCTCACTTATAGGCTAATGCTCTGTGAGCTTGTAGATTGTATATTTATCGCGCAGCGCACAGCTTAACATTGCATAGGCCTACAGTAGCCTACGCAGCATGCCGAGTGTGGGACTCACTTAGCTCCGTGTGAGAGAACATTATAAACTTGGCTAAGAAGGCACAAATACTCCTGTCCAGATTGGAGATGACAATGGATTTGTTCTGCAGCAAGACGGCCCCGCGTCTGTGTTATATGTTTGGAGAACGTCGTGTGTCGGATGAAAACTCATTCGGTGAGAGACTGCGACTGAATTAATTGAATTGTGTGCGTGCACGGCTGCGTGTGCGTAAATCTTGCACTGAGACTGACCGTTCTAATGTGAAAGTAATGGGAAAGTAAAAGTCTTTGGAGCGAAGCGTGCGTTCAAACTTTTTTTTTTGCCCGGATCTAACATTTCACAATTGGGGGGCTTTATGAGGCAGCGTCATTATAGCGTCATTAGGCCTATATGAAGGGCGTTTAGGGGGGCATTCCCCCCATGGCCCCAGCTGTATAGCCGGCTCTGCAAACACGAGCCTCCAAAAAAGAAAAGAAAGCAAGAAAGAAGGCGATCACACGCTGTTTCCCCTCCCTCGACCATCGCTGCGCGTGATGGATATAATTGATAAAATACTGCAAAAGATACACAGTAACAGCCTAATTTAACATGATTCTCTCAGAACACATGCACAGGGCGATCGCTGCGTTAGTGATCTCGTCAGGCAGCGAACACAGAGTGTTTGTGCTGTAACGCACGCACGTAAAAGAAAATAGTGCCAGCCGCCTGGAGAAGATCGATCCACACATTTTTGGATCGATGTCGTGTTTTTGAGCGTGAATCGATATCGGATCGCTGGATCGATTTTTTGAACCCAGCCCTAGTTGACACTAAGGTCTCCGAGGCACTTGCCCATCGGGCAAGTGCAAGTCAGGTTCTACTTGCCCTCAGGTCATGGTCACTTGCCCCCCATAAATATATTGTAAATTTTGCATTCAAGTTTACTTCCTACTTGGATGCTTTAAACCAGGGTTTTCAACAGGTGGTCCCTGAGAGGGTTCCAGGTGGTCCCCAGCTAAGTTGGTTAACCAGATGTAGTAGTAACTTTGTGGATATTAGCAGTAGGGGTGGGCCGATTAATAGTGTCCCGATTCAATTTATTTTGTGATTCTTAATTATAATGTAATTCGATATATTGATATTTTGTGAACAATTCTAACCAACTCAACCCGTTTTTTTTTTTTTTTTTTTTTTTTTTTACAATTCACTATCAAACCCAACTTACTTCCTTACTTGTTTTAACACAAAATGCCTAACGCAGTGAAAGCCATGTTTACCCTAGAATAAAGCAGTGAAAGTGTGGAGCCAGATAAAGTCTTTCTGACAAGAACAAATAAATGAATGAATAAGTATCCAGAACGATTTTAAACCTGTTGATTGATGTTGATAATGCTTTGATTTAATGCTTTGATTGATGCTATTGGTCCTGGCCATATGATTGAGCCCACAGACCAGTGGTTCGCCAAAGTAGAGCCCAGGGGCCCACAGGGGTCCTTGAGGAGTTCCAGGGCACCCGGCTAAGTGATAATTTACAGGCAAATGGGCCCTTATTGAGTTTAGTATATATTTTGATTTTATTATATACAAATTAAACCAGGATAAAAAGAAGGGAAATAAGCAAGACATAACAACATAATATTATGTTTAGAAAGTTGTACATTAAGTTGAGTTATATATTTATATATATGTTGTGTTGATGTAGCAAGCTACTTTTGTCTTGTAGTTTGTAGTGTAGCTTCTGGGGATAGCTTGTAGCTTAGCTTGCTACAATTTTCTGGGGATAGCTTGTAGCGTAGCTTGCTACAATTTTCTGGGGATAGCTTGTAGTGTAGCTTGCTACAATTTTCTGGGGATAGCTTGTATCGTAGCTACCTAGTCACTTGCCCATCACTGACCGTAGCCTATTGCATGTCAAACTCAGGGTCCTTGGCATGAAAAGGTTTGGGAACCGCATGCACTGCTGTATGCATTTGATCATGTGTTACATCTTGTTTGTACCTTGTGTACCGCAAGTCACTCTTCATTATAAGTTGTAACGCCTACATTGTAATTTTAGCAGCAAATCCGCCACTGACAGATGCTACAGATGGTGTTTGGTGTCTTCGTCTGACGTTTGTCTGCCTCAGCCCGATGTCAGTATGTTTGTTTGACTTTTTCCCTGCTGTCTTTTTCCCTGCTGTCTACGTTCTGAATCGTACATAAGCTATGGCTAATCTATAGGTATCTCATGCTGCCATGTACAGATGTGTTCGTAGCTAACTGTTATGTATGTATCCAGTCGGTTCTGTTTTGAACGGGTGGCAGTGTAGCGTATAGTGGCCACTGAGGGGCACCAGAAGCACACAAAGATTTAATGCTGGTCTCGCACAGTTAGTAAGTTAGAGGGCTCACCCCTCTAAAGCTGGATGCAGTAGGAGTAGGGGCTAGGTTCAAGGTTCAAGGTTCTTTATTTGTATCTCCAGTGTATGTCAGGACATATACAGGGATGAAATAACGTTTCCATTGTTCCCCAGTGCAATAAGACAATAGACAAATACAAACAATACAAGAAACAATAAGTAACTGTTACAGCATAAAGTGGGGTAAAGGTGCTAAGCTACAACCAGGTATAATAAAGTGGCAAGTAGTGAAGCTAAACAGACAGCTAGACAGAAACTAGACAGGATATATATATATATATATATATATATATATATATATATATATATATATATATATATATATATTATATATATAATATATATAATATATAAACAAAAAGCGGTGCCCGTTGAGTGGGCAAGGCCTATGTATGCCCCCAACTCAGATACAATTCAGGCCAATGTCCCTTTTATGGCCATATACCGGTAATACGGAGTTCTTTGTCAGCCAGGGAAAAACCCAAATATGGTGTGTATGACACACACACACACTCACACTCAAGGGAGTAAAATGTAGAGGAAAAGACGCGCCGGACGGATGCACGGGGGACGGCTCAAGGACGAGATAAGACGGCAGGGCAGTGTGTGTATGTGGGGGGGTACAGGAACCAGAGACGGGGGTGGGAGATGGACGGATGAAGAAGAGAGAGAGGGGAGATGTGATGGAGAGATGAGGCTGTCCCCGGACAATGGAGGTGGTGGTGGGGGGGTCCGATGGAGGGATGGATGGATGCTTTGTGTGTGTCAAGAGAAGATGGATCGGTGGAAGTGGAGGAGGGGGGGGGGGGGGCGATAAGACTTAGACAAACACACTGAAAGAGATGAGGTGAGGGAGAGAGAGGGAGAGGGAGAGAGTGAGAGAGAGGACAAGGGGAGGTTAGAGGTCGTTCCTAGGTCAGATTGCTCGCTGATTGTCTGTCTCACCCTCAGTTGACTTAACGGTCAGAGACCTGTCGGTGTACATGATTGTGGTGTGTGTGTGTGTGTGTGTGTGTGTGTGTGTGTGTGTGTGTGTGTGTGTGTGTGTGTGGTGTGTGTGTGTGTGTGTGTGTGTGTGTGTGTGTGTGTGTGTGTCAGAGGAGAGAGAGAGAGAGAGAGAGAGAGAGAAACGGACAACAGACACCCGGTATTCACAGAGAAACAACAACAACAACTTAACCTGTCCAGCATGTTGTTGGCACAAATACATCGATTTGTCATATTGGTTCATATCAGCATCTGCAAAGAAAAGTATCAGTTATATTGGCCCTTATTTGTCATCTTCGGGGCATGTCTGTTGGCAAATACGCCAGTCCAACCGTAGATTTGACACGGAAGTTAACGGTTGACATTGTGGCAGTTATATAAAATCTTGGGGCATATGGGATTCGCTTTGGAGAGAGCTCTGGTGTATGGGGATTGGATCGGAAATGAAAAATGTATATCGGTACAGTCCCTAGAGGCTACCTCTATCAGGCCCTCTCCGATTCACGCGTGAACGTCCGTCTTAGTAGGTAGAATTTATGTTGTTTGAAACCAGGTGATATTCTGGCCCATGTTCTGACCAGTTAGTACCAGTAATACTGTATGGGTATCGAAAAAGTATTGGTATCAATGCTTATTTGTCAGATCATATCGGTATGTGCAAATATACCAGTCCAACTACAGTCCTGATACAGGTGTAAGGGGTTGAAATGTTGGGCCATGTGGAGTTTGCTTTAGAGTTGGTCAAGTGCACATTTCAGTGAGGATTCTGCTATTCCCATTTGGTGGAGTTCATATAAGATCTCTTTTTTTCTTTTATATTATTTTATATATTCTCCTCTGGTATCGGTATTTGGTATCGGTATCGGCTAACATAAATTGTATCGGTATCGGAACGGAAATGAAAAAAGTGGCATCGGGACAACCCAAGTTTGAGGGTAAATAAAAAATAAATATGTTTGGCTGCAGTTCATTACTGCAGTCTACCAGGACCTGGGCTTTATATCAGGTGGATAATATATGCATTCACAGCCGTACTGTGTATCCAAGAACAGACAGACAGACGGATGCACGTCAAACTCGGGATCCTTGAAATTAAACGGGTCGAGAATCACTGCTAGAGCCGTAAAAATCTTCCCGTATGGGGGTCCACGGGAGAATTAAGTGTCAATTTGGAGGTCCCTTCACGTGCAAAAAAAAGTTTGTGGACCTGCACTGCACTATTAATGTGTTCCGCTGTGCACCACTGAACAGATAATGACACCCATTGCAGCGGCACTATAGCGTTATCATTGCAGCACAAACATCATCCAGACTTTTCATTGCTTCATGAAATGTAAAATCGACCCAAAACCCTTTGCCCTTAAACACGCCGATTACATCCCGAAAAAACAAGCAAAAAAAACAGAATCCCTCCTCTCTCTTTCTATCTCGCGTGTAGGAGAGAGACCTTTGATAGGAGTTGGTATAGCCCGCTTAATCCACTTGACATTTCAATTTAAAACAGAAAATCTAATTTGACAGGGCATCATGCATGGCTACATATATGCAGTATGCAAGTGCAACTTTTGTCGAGAACATCTCAAACATACTTATTGAATTGAATAGAATTACCCAATAGTTTTTATGGGGGTATTTCTAATAATATCTATTTGGGTGATAAAAGGGCTGTAAACTTTGATAGCTCAACAACAATAGCGCTAATGGGGCAATTTGCATTTGATTAGGCTCCCCCCAACCCCTGATACCTTCTCACACATTTAAATGGATCTCTCAAATCTCTCAGGTGTTAGGTGATACTGGGGGCAAAGGTGTGACTAGAGCCTAGTCAAGAATTTTCGACATGACCCCGCGGTCATGTAGAAAATTCTCAATTTCGACATTTTTCGAAAATCCTCAAAAACGATTAAAATCGGCATACTATAACATGTTGTCCGAGACCAGGTGCTATAGCGTGTCGTTTCTCTTCGATTTCATCATTTTTCAAAACTCCTCAAAAAACGATGATTTTTGACATGGCCCCGCGGCCATCTCTAAAATTCTCGATTTCGACATTTTTCGAAAATCCTCAAAAACGATGAAAACGGCGTAGCCTACTATAGCATGTTGTCCGAGAGCAGGTGCTATAGCCTGTCGTTTCTCTTCGATTTCATCCTTATTCGAAACTCCTTGAAAACAATGATTTTAGACATGAACCCGCAGTCATGTCGAAAATTCCAGGAGGGGCGAAATCACTTTGCCGTGTCAGTTTGCTCATACATGTGGAGAGGGAAAGGTTAAAAGCTACTTTTCTGTATAAATGCACAAGCACCTGCTTGTGCATTTTTCCACACCCCCTAATGAAAGTCCAGCACCCCCTACTGTAAATATCTTCCCGCGTCCATGGCTAGATCCTGGGATTTAGAGACCCTCCACCAACCTGTTGAGTCAGTGGACTGGCCACATGCTTCCTTCAGCACATGTGGAATCCACGCTGCCTTCTTTTCACCTGACAGGGGAGAGTTTCCCGCTTGGTTGGACATCTGTGGCATAGCTTGGGTTTACCAGCCGTGCGTCAAGCTTGCGCAGCCCAGGTCATGCTCGTGCACACACGTGCATGACCCGCACGTACTCGTCCGTGCGCGCATATATCGCATCTGCACAAATCGGATATTTGTTGGGTATAATTTGGACCGTTTGGCACGTTTTTTGGCACCGATATACATGATGCTGACCAAGTATGAATCCACAAACTGATTCATCAGCAGTATCATGTGTCTCGCATGTGTGCCAAAGGTGAAGGAAAACTTTCTTATCAGCAATTACTCAATTACCAGCAATTACGCACACACTTTTTGTTGGTTACAGAGCAAGTTTTGCCTCCAAAGTATATTACTCTTGTGTATTTCTTCTTTCGGTCCAAGCTGGTGGCTTGTTGTTTATGTTTTGCACACTTTGACGGGTTGAAGGCCCTTTCGCCTCGGGTATGGGCACATGGGCACTGGTGACTTAGAGGAGACATTGCTTCCACCTTCTAGCTGTGAGGCAACAGCACTTACCACTATGCCACCATGCCATGAGATCTATTTCTTTATGGAATATTAACTAGAGAGACTTTAGCGTGACCAGTGCGAGGCAAGAAGAAAAGATTGCGTTTCCCGGTTTACGGTGGGAAAGCGAAGGCGCTGGTTTTCAGTGTAAAATTGGGCCTAATCTCCTGGCACTCTAGCACCATTACATAGTCAACAACAAACACACATGAAGCCCCAAATTGGTCATGCTGCAGTGTCAGCACAAAGGTAGCAAAAAATAGGCTGTTGATCGATCAACCAGTTCATAGGACGGACGGCATTCGTTTCAGACATTCCTATGGTAGGATATCGACCATAATGAAAAGTAACTGCTTGTGACTAAACAGCTACACTGGGGAAACATTGGAACACGTTTTTTGCAGCCGGACGTGATCACGTGCGGCTGCATCGAAAGCAGCAGATCTCTCAAATCGACGCATTGTTTTTATGACCTCCCCAATTGGATCGATGTTGCGACAACTTCTGGCGCTTTAAAACACGAGTCCTGAAAAGTCAGAGCGTCGTACATGTGAGGTTTTCCACCTCGACATGGGCGATTTGTCCTTGTCTTTGTCTCTTTCTCTCTCTCTCACTCACTCACTCACACACGCACACACACGCGCATACCGCTCCGTCAAACTGAGGGACAGGAAGAAATAGCGAGCGTAACAAAGTGACAAAATTATCGCCGCGCTGCAGTTCAATGTAAATTAAAGTCGAGGGTGGGGGAAAATAAAACAGACAAGTGATGAGCTTGTGGGGAGGGGGGGGGGGGGGGTGTTGGGGGGGGGGGGGGGGTGGGGGGGGGGGGGGGGGGGCTTGTGAGCTTTAATGTTTTAATTTTATAGAGACACAATGGAACAAAAGACAACTCTTAACGGAATGACGGACGTCCGCATGCATCACCCTGAACAACAGAGAGAGAGAGAGAGAGAGAGAGAGAGAGAGAGAGAGGGAGAATAAATAGCATTAGAGCTCTCGGGAGAGATGCAGGAGATATGGAGACGGACAGGTGGAGACGAATTGAAAGGAGAGGAGAGGCGAACGGGGGGGAATGGAGGTGAAGAGAGGGGAACGGAGGAGAGTTAGAGGAGTGGAGAGAGAGAGAGGTATGGAAGCAGTGAAGATAGAGAGGTAATGAGGGAGACAGTGGAGAGGAGTAAGAGTACAACGCTCATTAAAGAAGAGAAGAGCTCCATTAAACAGCAAACCGCCCGTGTGTGTGTGTGTGTGTGTGTGCGTGCGCGCACATGTGTGTGTGTGTGTGTGTGTGTGAGTGTTGTGTGTGAGTGTTGTGCCCGTGGGCCTGTTGTCTGTGGCTCATAAGTATAATGACGCCACATAAAGAAACACGCACGTGTACGCCCACGCACGCACGCACACAGCTGGCGCGGGCTGCAGAAGTTACTCTTTAGTTTCTAATTACATATTGATACAGGAACGTGCACACCCATGCGCGTGTGCATACACACACACACACACACACACACACACACACAGACACACGCGCGCACACACACACGGACCACACCGATGCCAACTCAAGATAATACCCCTAAATTAACGAGCTGAAGAATTGTTACTGGGATGTGGATAGAAGTTTTCTTTTTTCCTTCTTTTTCTTCTATCCCTATGATCCAACACCAGAATCCATAAAGCGGAGACTTTAACTGTCATTTTATGTTATATCTCAAGCTCTATGCGCGGCTCTGGCAGAGGCCTGATATCGTTACGGATTGGCTGGCTGCCTGGCGGCGTGGGCCATCATCATACGTCGCGACTGAAGGGCTATTATTCCACCAACTTTCCAAAAAAACTTCCGCCGCTCGCTCTATCCTTGAAGTCCTTTTCTTCTGTTTGCGTTGTAATCAGATGCAGGGCCTCTGAAGTGGATGGTAAGGTATATACATCATAACAAAAGTACGGTTCATATTGACCATTTTTCCCTCTTGTGGCCCATAAGTCTTTGTGTTTGTGTGCGCACAATTCCTCTTTCTCTTTGCTGCGTTGCCATTTTTTTGCGAGAGAAACAAGTGGCCCAGGGGCCTATTTCATGAAGCTTGGATTAAACTAGTCCAGGATTTTTAAACCAAAAGCATGTTTGTGAAATCCTGGTCTGTACAGCCTGGTTTATGTCCGTTCCACTAAAGCCAAACTGAGGCTTAGAATGGGAGGATTTGGCAAGCCAGGACCATCAAGTCTGGCTAAAACAGCACAGCTTGGCCGTTTCTTTCTAGACCCATTCCGTTGAAACCAGATTTACTGACCCCTTTTTTTCATGGGGTATTATAGCAGTTGGCATTCTTAATACATCAGTGACTCTTGTAGCCTGACCTAAGTCTGAATTGTTTCACTTCAGTATTCAGACTGAAGTCCCTCTCCACCACAGCAGTTTCTGGGATGGGCGTTGTCAAAGTGGCAGTCTTCACAGTGTTTGGTTTCTTACCAAGCCATGAGAATATTGGGAAAGCAGACAACATTGTTGTCATTATTATGGCTAATGTGTTAGCCTGGTTGCTAACAAAACAAACACAGCCGATGAGTGTTATGTATGCATGTGAACAAAAGCCGTAAAATGTCAGATGATGACGTTTAAAAGCTTCTTTAAAGGATAATGAAGTGAAATGAAGCAAGTGACAGGGCTGTTGGCCAATCAGGTGCTGTGCTTGGATTTTCAATCTGACACCAACAAACAAATTATAATAATATAATAATAATAAAACTTTATTTATATAGCACCTTTAAAAAAAAAAAAAATTACAAAGTGCTTTACAACAGAGCAACACATAACAGACACAGTATAAACAATATAGGCAAGTTGAAAGACGAAAAGGAAAACATAAATTAAACATAGATTAAGGAACAATGTCGCTAAAAGCTAAACGATAAAAATGAGTCTTTAAGAGGGATTTAAAAAGGGACACAGATTCCGCTTGTTTGATCGGTAAGGGCAGGGAGTTCCAGAGAGATGGGGCGATGGAGCTGAAATTACCGCCATTGCAAATATAGACAATCGCTTTGCACTCCGACACCTTTTGAGGTTGTAGATTTAAATGCAATTATACATACTGATACTGTATATAATTTTGTGTTAAAACTGGATTTAAAAGGGAGAGTTGAATTGGAGGAGTAGTGAGTCAGCAAGGCTAAAAAGCACATCCTCCCGGGTGGGGCTCCTCCCCGGCAGGTCTTTAAAGGAGACATTTGCCTGGGGTCATTTCTCCTAGACCAGTGCTTTTCAACCAGAGGTCCGAGGACCCCCAGTGGTCCTTGAGAGGATTCCAGGTGGTCCCCGGACTAAATGATGGAAAGTTGGTTAACCAGGTGTAACTCTTTGAGAGCGTAAGCATGAAACCAAATGGACCCTTGCTGAAGAGTTAAAATATTCATCATCTGAATTAGAAGATTAACAGTTTTCATGCCATGGAAATAGATCTACGTCATCCGTTATCATTATGATTTACAGTAACAACTGATGCCGCTGACGTTAACGCTACTGTACGTGACGTAACTTACCGGCGCCGGTTCAATACGATCCCCATGCTAACAGCAGCTAGCAGCGACCGCGGCGACCATTGCTAGAGCATAACAAGGGACGGCCTAACCCGGAACCAAAAGTGTGTGTCCGTCCACTAACTTGTCCGTCGGGAAACATGGACCGAAATATGAAATATGACTTTTAGATGAAAATCGCTGGCACTGGCGAGCTCCAAAAATATGAAAAAGGGCTGGCACTGAGAGAGTTAATGGTCATTTTTGATCTGTATGTTTGACTGTTTTGTTTTCTCCGAAATCCAGCCATGGAATTGTGGACAAAAGAAATAGAAATCTTTAGTTTCGGGGTCTGTTGGTGGTCACATGGTGGTCCGTGGCTCAAATTCTAAATAAATAGTAGGCCCTGGTATCAAAAAGGTTGAAAACCCCTGACCTAGACCAATGAAACTCTCCTCACATCGTTTGCAGCGGTATGGTTTCTCTCCGGTGGGTCCGTTGGTGTCTCTTCACATGGTAGAACTCTTGGTGCACTGCTGACACTGCTGACCCGGCTGTACGCTGATGCACCTTCAGGTCAGACCAACAACTGAAACTCTCCTCGCACTGTGTACAATGATAGGGTTTTTCTCTAGTGTGAGTAAGCTGATGCAACTTCAGGTCATGTGAATGACCAAAACTCTCGCATTGTATACGCAGTGTTGTAAACTGCCAAAAGCCAAAATGCACTGGAATGTGCTAGTCAGGGGTGTAGTGGAGGGCGGATGTGGGGCGACGGCATCCCCCCACTTCTCGCATCTAAAATATTCTCGGGTCTGAAAAAAATCATTAGCGTGGTGAAATACATGAAATGGGGGGAATTCCTCTTTCAGAGGCGTCCCCCCACTTCTAAAAGTACCACTACAACACTGGTGCTAGTGCTACCATTTTCATACCAGAGCCCACTATTTATTCTGCATTTTAGTCATAAACCACCAATTGATGTTGAGTTGAGTCTCTCGGGCTAATTTAGGAGAAATAACTGGCAAAATATTGGTCAAAATAGCAATTGTTCTACATTTTCTAAATGTGTAGATTCTTGAAAATTAGGTAATTCAGATGTTTAAATATAATTTAACTCTTGGGAGCGTAAAATGAAACCAAATGGACCCATAAGGGTCCGCAGAAGACGATGAAATGTAGATTTCATTCTTTAACCCATCTATTAGTCCGAGCGCATCGTCTGATAAAGATCCCGTGGCTGACATTCATTTGGGACAGAATGGGCGAATGGGACAATTTTTTTTGTCCCATTCGCACCCATTCAATCAAATGCATTCAAAAGCCTCTCCTGAGAATCACCCCCTGAATGTCTTGGGTGCACGGGTAGATCCACTATAGGCTAGATTAAATTAAGGGTTTTTTACCAATTGCACTGGCTCGAGCCGTGGCAGAAAACGACGAACACACACCCGCAGTTGGTGTATCACAGTGGTTGTGCGTTGCAAAAAGAGAATGGACTGAACCATTTGCGGCACGGGGGTGGACAACATTTTAATATTCTAATTTATTCATCTATGTTCCCCCAAATTAATAACTTATATCTGATCTTGGAGGGGGACAGTGTCCCCCTGGTCCCCCTAACCCCTAATTAAGTTGGAGGGGACAACCTTGGACGTGGCAGGGGACATGTCTCCCTGGTCTCCCCCCTATTGGCGCCCCTGCCGAGATGCCTAACAAGGTCGAGGAACCTGGGATCCCCGATGACACTGAAACGAAAACGCACCAGCCTCAAGCGCAGAGCTAGCGTGTCATCCTCTCCTCCACTAGCGGAGTGTGGGTCCTCCTCCATGGCCAAGACGAGGAAGCTGAACGTACAGGTTGATGCAGAGGCAGAGAAGGTCAAGGCCGATAAACGGGCCGATACAGGTATCTTTGAAAAGGGAGGCATCGAAGAGGACTTGATATTTCTACATAAAAAAAAATTAACATAGTCAAAATGTCCGGCTTCAAAATGGGCTCTAGGGGCCGGCATGTAGATTCATTGCAATGGCGTGTCACATTTACAGTACCATGACATCAGGGATTTCCATCTCCGTGTTATCCATGCCTGTTATCCATTTTGGATAACAAGCATGGATCCATTTTGGATAACAGGCAAAAAAAATCCCAAGTATGAAGATTTTGAGTGTCAGACAAGAACGGTGCCTGTAGGGCCCACCCGGCGGCAAAAAAGGAAGAAAAAAAAGTGTAAAAATGTCATCTCTGAAATCATTGTGCTTTCATCAGTAACATGCCTCTTTGGAGCCACCAAGTATGATTGCACTGCATGAAGGGTCCTTACTGGTCCCCTCTTTAACGGTTCTTCTCCTAACAGTTCTGAATATATATTTTTCTCGCTTTTTTTTTTCCGTACACATTATACTTATATTATAAAAGTACACATTAAACACATAATCCTATAAATGCATGAGACAGCACTTGCCACCTACAGATGGGTAACACATGCACAGACATTTCGGCCTGGCTTGCATAGTAAGAGGCGTTTGCAATGATATACAGGAGGATTTTTTTCGGGGGCTGTGTGTGCATATTAGAGCTGCTTGTGTTGTGTTTAGCTGCACGACTGACTGGCTGACTGACTGATTGTAATAACTGTTTGTTGTCAGGCAGGAAACCTCCTATCGCCACACCTCAACTTTATGTTTATTTTTTTCCTTTTGTCCAAATAAATTAACGCATCCTAGACCGGCAAATAAAACTACAGGGAAATTAGCAGACCTCTAAGCGATCTGCCACGCAACGTCGTACAAATCGTATACCTATGTGCTCTATTTTAATTGTTTTAAAAATGTTAATTTTGAGCTAAATAAATAAGGAAACTATAGAGCTGTGGATCATACAAGGTTTCCACGCCCGTTTTTTTTCCCCACTGAACCGCCGAGGATCAGCAAGGTAGTTTGGAGCTCCGCTGGAATCCATTAGTTCTGGAGAATTTCAGGTGAATGTGCAAAATAGGTCTGACACTATCGCTGCTGCCGCACGCCCCGGGAGAGAGAGAGAGAGAGAGGGTGGGGGTGTTTTGGGCGGCTACTGGGGGCTGGAGAGAGGGTTGGGGGTGAGGGGGCTTATAAATGATGCCTAATGCACTGTGTAATGCTGTCTTTTCTCCATGTGATTGGGTCCATTTAACTCTGGACAACCCCCCTGCCGTGCCACTGGCTGGCTGGTTGGCAATGTGGCACTCCTCGGTTATGCAGTGTTGATTCTGTTGACTAATACTACGACAGAAAAAATGTTCATCCACTACCACTTTTCACCGACCCTAAACTGTAACAAAAGTAAAGGTACACTAAGTGATTTCACTTAATTCAATTCCTTTTCGCTAATCCTCCCTTCTACGGAGGTGGTAGCTATAAGGAATTCCTTCCCTGTCCCCAGGAAACCGCAGGGGTTAAAAAAACAAAAGCGAGTGTGTGCGTGTGCACATCTCGTTACCGGGGGGTAACTTACCAAATAACCCATATTACTCAATGCTCCTTTTAGTCAAAATGAAGCTACTGGTATGATAGCTACAACTGAATAACTAAATAGTGTATATTGACTACACTATTAAAGTACACTAGTACACTATAAACTAGATCAACACGAGTGCATGCAAACTTGCGTGTTGCGCACAAGTAGGCCATTGCCTACTCATGTGTGAGCGGAACGAGCTAATACTAATGACATTACGTATAAAGGTCTTCACGTCATCACCTAAAGCGGAACCAACCGGTGCAACGATCGCCTTACTTGTGCCCGCTCCGATATAGCCTTTTCATATCAACTTTTCAAATTCAACTGCTTATTCTCAGTAGGGATACATTACCCCAGGTGAAGAAGTATTTCGGGGTCTTGTTCACGAGTGAGGGAAGGGCGGAGAAGGAGATCAGCCTGAGAATTGGAGCGGCAGTATTGCAGTCGCTGTACTGCACCGTTGTGACAAAAAGAGAGTTGAGCCAGAAGGCAAAGCTCTCCGAGTTCACCCAGCTCTGTGCTCCTACTCTCATCTATGGTATGGTCATGAAGTGTGGGTCATGACCAAAAGAATAGGCGGTGGAAAATTAGTTTTCTTCAACGGGTGGCTGGCATCTGCCTTCGAGATAGGATACGAAGTTCAGTCAGATGAGAGAGACTCGGGAGTACAGTCGCTGCTGCTTCCTCGCCTGGAAAGGAGCCAGCTTGGGTGGTTCTGGCATCTGGTTAGGATGCCTCTCGGGTGTCTCCCTATATAGGGAAGTCCTCGATGCACCGCACCCTGGGAGGAGACCCCGAGGCAGACCAAGGCGCAGATGCATCAACTCACTGGCTTTGGAACGTATTGGGATCCCCCAGGAGAAAGTTACTCATGTCACTCTAGAGAAGGAAGTCCGAAGCTCTTTTGGTGAAGCTATTTGCCCTGCACGACCCGACTGCAGATAAGCGGTTGAAGATTGATGAACTGAGAAGAAGTATCCTTACAGAGGAACTCTATCTACCAATGTATCTATGGCTCGGATTGACAATGGCAGTGAAGTTCTCAAAGGGTGCAGCTTTTTGTGAGGTGAACCGATATAGTTTAGGCGAGATTTTAGTGGAGTTAAGGGTAAATTAACGTGACACTCACAAAAAGTATGCCTAAAAACCTGGACTGGTTAAGATCTGGTTTAGGCATACATGTTGTGAAGTTACGGCCATAGATTTAAGCACATTTGGTCGTGAGGTTTTATGAAATGAAACTGAGGAATGGGACTCGGGGAAACAAATACGACAGCGGCATAAAAAATATATGGAAAGCGAAACTTGACAACCCGCTTTGACGGCGTTGACACCAACGTGTCAAACACTGACAGTAAAGGCGAACTCACACCGTGGCCCGATGCTCCATGTAATAGTTATAGTGCACGCGCGTGTGTGCGTCCACATGCACACGGGGGAAGGCACTGTAGTAATATTCGTGAGATGATGATAGGAGGTGTATTCGTTAAAAAGAAAAAGAAAGTACTGACTCATGGAATCCAGGCGGCGAAATATTTTCACTTTCAAAAACGGACATAAAGTATTTTGAGATGAAATGCTCGGCGCGCAGAGACAGATGGAGAGAGAGGTTCGGAAGAGAGACAAAGAAGAGAGAGAGATAGAGAGGGGGGTGGTGTGTGTGTGTGTGTGTGTGTGTGTGTGTGTGTGTGTGTGTGTGTGTGTTGTGTGTGTGTGTTGATGGAAAGTAGAAGTAATATAAGCGCTGCTGTCTTCACTCTGACAGCGAACATGCTGCAGTTTATTTATGGGCCCGGCTGACACGAGACGAGATGGGGATTTTAGGCGTTGATATATATCTGTCCCTCCTTTCCTCTGTAGCGAGACCTCATCCCTTCTTCCTCCCATCCCTCCATCTCTCTCCCTCTCTCTCTCTCTCTCTCTTTACAATTCAGGGGACTTTGCTTAAAGGCGAATTCCACCCATTTTCAACATTTTACTGTGTCATTAATATGCCTTAGAGGTGTTGTGTGGATGCGATAAAAAAGGTTCCCCCATTCTGTTTTTCCTAAAAATGAAGGTCTGAAAAAAATCATTAACACGGTGAAACACAACTTGATGAAATCATATAGTTGTCTTCACCATGTTGTTTTTTTTTTCTTTCGGGACCTTTTTTTGAGTGTTCAAATGGACCCGCTGACACATTTGGACACGCCTCAAGGTATTATGCATCCAATGCATAAAAATAGTCAACTCCAGGATCAGAGATAAACCAAGGATCTATTAAGAATCTGTAAACAGTAGAATATATCAAACATAGAAATAGTCATCCAAGATTACAGGTAAACCAAGAATCAAAAATCTGTACAAGAAATCAAGTATCACACTAGCATAGCATAAGGAAACCAAGAACCTATCATCCATCTTGACAGTAGAATTTCGAAACTGTAAACACTATAGGGATGCCAGAGCAATAATAGCATTGCTGTCTACATAACCCCCCACCACCCGCTTTGGCCGTCATCAAGCGATAATTCCCAGTTGGGTACTTACCAAGCCCGATCTTATCAACCTACTGCATGCATTCTGGGAACGATTGGCATTAATACAACGAAAACTCAGAAATCCACCATCAGCATGCCGGGTGGCTGCCTTGCTTTAAGTCTTGTGTTCACAGTGTTGGGACATGTGCACTACGTAACTTAATATATTACATAATATATTACCAAAATGCAGTAATGTGTAATATAAATATATTACTTAACTAAAACAATCTAATATATTATACTTTTCTTTCTGCATTACTGCATTACTTTCAATATTACTTTCTGTCAATCTGTCTCATTGAAAATGTTCTTGTGAAATTATGTTGACAACTGCAGAAGTTAAATAATTATTTTCTATCATTTGTCATAAAATTATTTATTCAGGAGTAAGGTTTTTTTTTTTTTTTTTTTCCAAGTTGATTTCATATGGATTTGGCCAGATAGCCAAGTGTGCTTGCTTTATTGTAGGTATGACACTGGCCTACGCAATATTTGATTAATAGTGATACAAAATATTTCATTATATATTTCATAAAAAGTTTTTTTTTAAGTAATATGTAATAGTAATATTAATATATTACACTTGCTACAGACAGTAATATTGTAATATAATATATTGCTTTAAAATTAAAGGTAGGGAAGTGATTTGAAATTCATGGTGTAGTACCAGCCTGGTGCACTAGGGCCCCCAAAAGTAGCTACACTATGTGAACCTGCTGCTCTCTCCTGATTGGAGGAGAATTGTGGTGACCTGGGGAACTTTTATTAGCTCCTCTGCTAACGTGGGGGAGGGGAAACTCCATATGTGGTTTCCACACCTTATAATAGAGCATTTTAACAGAAAAAAAAAATATTTTTTGGGTGATATCTGACAAAAGTGAAATCACTTCCCCTACCTTTAAAATGAAGGTAATAATTAATAAGTAATACATTAACAAGGTAAAGTAATATTCCCAACACTGTGTGTCCATGCTAAGACATGTCCGCTGTGATGTTTCGGGTGAGGGTTAGAGGAGGGTGTTAAAGGAGAATTCCAAAACACTTTGGGCATCAATCTACCTTGATTCCCGTGACATTATGCATAATGCCCTTGATTTCTGTCATAGAGTTCACCTTTTCTACATTTCAGAGAGGAGAGTGGCAGAAGGGATGGGAGGATAGGAGGAGGAATAGATACCTCTGGGATTACAACTAAAGGCTGCCCAAGAGTGACATAAAACTCATGTGTGAGTATCGGTATACTATTAAAAATATGAGTGGAAAAAAAAAAACAAGTTTGGAGCTACAAAAATACCCACATTAGAATAAAGATGAGCTGCAAAAATGCAAACTGTTGGAAGGGACGGGGACATCAAGGGTGAAATATAGAAAACGGGCCATCTATGACAAAAATCAAGTGCAGTATACAGTATAATGCTGCCACAGAGATCAAGGTAGATTGATGCACAATATGTTTGGTTCTCCTTTAAAAGGATCCCTGCCTAATAAGACAAATATAATTTAAAACACTATACTTGCCTTCTATAACTAAAATAATCAAATAAAAACACCAATGGCATCTTATTTCTTTCATAAATAGAGAATCTTTCACTCAACAGGAGGTGCTCCGGTCGCAGGATGATGATGTCACAGAGCATGCTCATCCATATATATCCATCCATAGAGCTTGATCACACGTGACATCATCATCCTGCGCCAGGAGCAGTTCCTGTTGAGTGAAATATTCTCTATTTATGAATGAAATAAGAGCCATTGGTGTTTTTTATTTGTTTATTTTAGTTATAGGGAAAGTATAATGTTTTAAGCAATGTTTATCTATTAGACAGGGATCCTTTGAATGAATGCACTTAAAACTGCATGCTTGCGGCATGTGACAAGGCATAACAATTGGCTAACACATACAATACTTCCTAAGTCTGTAAGGACCTGCGAATTGTCATGCATTTGCCTCTGCACCCGCATCTGAAAAGGTCTTGTACCAGATGATGAGATTTGTCTTAAAAGAAACAAGAATCTATATACAGACCATCACTCAAAATTTCCCAAACATTTTACATATTCTTCAAAAGACCAAAAAACAACATCATCACATTCCCGGCCAATCGCAGCACTCAAATCAATGCTGTGGGGTACACACAGACACACAAAGCTGTGCACAGGCCAAGGATGGAGCCCCTCAAAAGGGAAAAAAAACTTGCACGCAGCGGTGAGAACTTGCACACCTGCCGTTTCGGAAACAGCCGACCAATCCTGTTGTGGAGCTACAGGGAATTATACCTGCATGCATAGCCCTTATAACCAGCGCTGATTCGATTAGCCCTGCGGCGCGAGGGCTACGCGCCCTCTCTCTCTCCCTCTCTCTCCCTGTGTTATCGGCCTTCATAAATGTTTAAGGGAGCATTAGGGAACGTGAGCGGAGCGGGCCGCAGCCGGGCAGAGCGCTCGCCCTGCTCACTCCACGGGAAGGAGGGAGGGAGAGGTCTTAATGCCTAAATGACCATTAGCCGTCTCCATTTTCAGATTAAAAGCTTTACTTTGTTTCCTCCTCCTCATCATCGTCTCTCTCTCTCTCTCTCTCTGTCTCTCTCTCTCTCTGCCGGCGGAGCTCGCCAGAGGAATAAAGTTGTCCACGGCTCCCCAGGGACAGTGCAAAATGGAGAAAGGGATTACGAGGCGGGGATGAGGAAGGTTGGGGGGGTGACAGGGGCGGATCTAGGCATGGGGGGGCAATGCCCCTCTAAACACGATGCTCAGTCTGCCCCCCCAAACACAATGCCATGCAAAACAACCCAAGATATTTCAAATTAAGGTGCTTATATTTAAAATGATTTGAAACACTACTACTGCTACTAACTACAGCTGTGTCACCACTAAACCAACAGCATTTCATCATTGAAATCAGAAAACTCTCTGAGTCATCTTTTTGCTTTATGCATGCTGCGTGTCGTTGCAACTTCAACAACAACTGATGTTATTATTGATGCTTTACTTACTAATAAAAGTCCCTTGCCCCTCCAACATGTTCTCTTGCCCCCCCCCCCCCCCCCCCCCCCAACGGACATGTTACATCCGCCCCTGGGGGTGAGGACAGAAAGAGGCATGCCATGTGGACGCGACGAGCGAGTGAGACGGAAAGTGAGAGGAAAGAGAGGAGGAGAAATGGAGGAGATGAGTGACAGAGAGAGGGAGACAGAACGACAGAAAGATGGGAAGTCTTTTTACTAAAACTACAGCCATGACAGGGATGTAGCGGCACAGTGGTAAGTGCTGTCGCCTCACAGCTAGAAGGTCCTGGGTTCGATTCCCACTACGGGCGCTGTGGGTGTTGGCGGCGTGTCTCCTCTTCTGTGTCACCAACACAGGGGCGGATCTAGGCATGGGCATGGGGGGGGGGGGGGGGGGGGGGGGGGGGGGGCACGCCCCCCCTAAATTCCCAATCTGCCCCCACCAAACACGATGGCAAGCATAACAACCCAAGATATTTCAAATTAAAGTGCCTATATTTAAAATGATTTGAAATCCCACTACTACTAACTACAGTTGTGGCACCACTCTAAGCCAACAGCATTTCATCATTGAAAACCGAAAACTCTCTGAGTCAGACCTTTAGCTTTATGCATGCTGTGTGTCTGTTGCAACTTCAACAACAGCTGATGTTATTATTTATGCTTTACTTGACTAATATACAGTAAGTGCTGTCACACGAAAGCGCTATGGGTGCGGCTAGCCGCACCCATACCATTTTCTACTGCCCTCAAACTGGGGTAATGATACATCCGCCCCTGGCGCGGATGTGGCGGCACAGAGGGTAGGTGCTGTCGCCTCACAGCTAGAAGGTCCTGGGTTCAATTTCCGCTCGGGGCGCTATGGGTGCTGGCGGCGTGTCCTCCTCCGTGTCAACCAGTGGCAAACCCGAGGTGGGGGTTGGCAAAACATTTTCAATGTGGAGTTTTCATGTTCTCCCCCATGTCCCCTAGGGTAGATACCCTCACAAAAACATGCTGTAGTCTTAGGACTATACTGCCTCCCCCTGGCCAGCCAGGGTGCCTGATGGAGGGGACTGGAACTGGTTGGAATAATGTCTTCCTTCCACATGTCAACCAGGCAAACTCTGTCAGGTGAAAACCGTGGGGATAAACATACAGGGCGTGACACTAACACTTACCCCCGCTTGCCCCGGGGCAAGTAAAAAAAATGTTGGGCAAGTGAAGACTGCTACCTGGTTGCCCGATTGGGCAAGCGTGTGAACATAGTGCGCTATAACACAACACAAGATATATTTGTCTTGAAGGTGGTCATTGTGCACTGCCTCTGCGTCTTTCCCTGCTTTCTAGCTATCTCTCCTATCTCTCTCCCAGGTCCATTTGGTTCCAAACTATCATTTTGCTGGTGTCACGGACCCCTGAGTCTGTGACCACTGTGGGAACCACTGATTTACAAGTTGAATATTTACTGTAGCTGATTGTGACTTAAACAAAACAGTCTTCGACATCGAAAGGAAATCTTTAAAGCACCCAAGTAAAAATTAAACTTAAATGCTCATGATATATTTTGGGTGGTATGGACCATGACCTGAATCAAGTAGATCCTGACTTCCACTTGTTCTTAGTGTCAACCCCTGAACATAGATAGTACAGTTTTCGTGACAGTTTTGGACTACACAGAGAGATGTGCATTCCAGCCGTGTCACCGCTTTGCCGGAGAAAATGGCCTATATGATCAGGGATGTAACACTGAGTTTTTTTTTTTGTTTTCAATGATGAAATGCTGTTGGTTTAGGGTCGTGCCAACAATTTGTAGTTAGTTAGTTAGTAGCAGTAGTAGTGTTTAAAAATCATTTTAAATATAAGCACTTTAATTTGAAAATATCTTTTTTTCCATGCCATCATGTTTGGTGGGGCAGACCTGGGGCATTTATGGGGCATTATCCCCCCCCCCCCCCCCCCCCCCCCATGTCCATACCAATCCCCCCTGAATGTGAATAGGCCTTGACACATTTTACCACCGTTTCGGTGGTCATCTCACTATATCACCTTAAAGCGAAGGATGGATATTAGATTAGCCTTTTTATAAGAAGGTAGGGTAGTGGAGGAAAGAGACAGACAGACAGACAGACAGACAGACAGACAGACAGACAGACAGACAGACAGACAGACAGACAGACAGGGAGATCAAAAGGATCTAGGTGGCTTTAGAGGAGGGATGAGGGCTCCACATGCAGCTGAGCTCTGGATTCAAACAGGGTCAGCGTTGAGAGATGAGCCGCGGATTCATTCCGAAAACACTTGGCCCTCGTACTGGAGCCTGTTGTCATGCTCTCTCTGCTGAGACACACACACACACACACACACACACACACACATACACACACACACACACACACACACACACACACACACACACACACACACACACACAACACACACAACACAAACCTACAAACAGACGCGCAGATACAGTATGATGATGACGCACGCATGCCAGTACAAAGACACATGCACAACGCTGAAAGACTATGCGTGCACACACAACCACACACACACGCACACACACACGCGCGCGCACACACACACACACACACACACACACACACAACACACACACAACACACACACACACACACACACACACACACACACGCACACGCACACAGAGGTGTGATTGGAGTCAGTGGGGAAGAAAGCAGGCTGATTATTTAATGGATCCCAGAACAGAACCCCCTGGGACACACCGGGACCGCACCGCGCGTGTGTGTGTGCGTGCACATGCACACGCTTTGACGCGCGTGTGAAAACCAAGACAGTGAATCTGTGTTTCGAGACTTTTTTTTTAAAGCCGAGATTGTGGATGCATAATGTGCTTGTTTGAAGCGAGCGTGTGCGTGTGTGTGTGTGTGCGCGTGTGCGCGTGCGTGTTTCAGAGAGCAGTCTGGTCCTCGCTGCAACGTGGCCGCGAGGAGGGCTCATCTCGGATGGCTCGGTGCGAGAGACAAATGAGATTTTAAGGCTGCGCGGCTCTTTCATTAGCCCCTCACTGGGCACGCTCTATTAGAAACGCCCCTGGGACCCCCCCCCCCCCCCACCACCACCACCACCACACACACACACACACACACACACTCACCCCCACACCCGCTTCATTCCCATCACAGGCGCCAGCGCCCGCCGCGCCTCTTAATGCCCGTTCAAATATTTACCACCGTGGAGGAAAAAAAAGCAAGGAAAAAAAGAATGAAACCTCCATCGAGGAATAAGTGTTATTATGATCGTCGCTGTTCGCTGTGAGTGGTTCTGTCATGAAGATTGTTATTATTGTTATTATTGTTATAGTCGGGTGATGATGATGTGCCATCGATTTGCCAGTCGTTAAGACGGCCTCGCGTTTCCCCGACGTTCGGCTGTCGCGTTTTATCGCTGCTGCCTCGAAGCGCCGCATTGCGATGACGGCGGCCGGCCCGTCACCCTGTCGTACTGTATCTGCTGTGTCTCTGTGCGGTGGCTGTGCGTTCAGTCTCGTGTAATGAACAAAGTCTGTTTTAATAGGGCTTTTTCCAAGCACCACGTCCGTTGTGATGGGGTGAACAACTTCCCCGCATTCACACATTGACAATGGCATGGTCGCAGTGCTTAGTTTCTGGGGAGGTGCCGGAGCATGCACGCGCCCGCCGAAAAGTCTTTTTTTGGGGGGAAAGATTATTGTTGTGGCTGGTATGTGTGTGTGGGTGTGCGTGTGTGTGTCTGTGTCAGTGATGCACTATGCCACACACACTTTGTAAAGAGCCGATCCACAAGCTCAAATGTGTCGCACAGTGTGCTTGTGTTTCAAGAGAATCAAGACCACAAAATGTAAGGACCCATAAAAGGGGTCCAGTCGCTTCCTGGTACCTTTTAATCATTATTATAGCGATCATAAAGAACTGTGAGGGCTGTAGTGCGAGCGAGCAAATCCCGCCCCGACTCTCGATAAACATCCCATAGCAGGCAAGGCTCAGCCAATAGAGTGGTGTTCCGAGTGACTAGTGCCTAGTACTGTGTCCATAGAGTAATAAAATATAAAGAGTGAACGGGAGTGATAGCCCCGCCCCCTTGCCGTTGTTTTCAATACAAGTTGCTCAGTGGCGTTTTGAAGCACCCGGGAGACTGCCGGAGGTAAGGTTTCCTTGTCATTGGAATAACATTGCAGGCTACTTCTGCCCTCCAAATTTAGGTGGTCACCTGTGTGCCACCATGACACCTGTGACGTCATGAAGTCCATTGACTTCCATTATAGGGATGCACTTCCACTTTTCGCAGCTTCAACACTGGAGAGCTACTCTGGGGATGTGACTGTGTCTGTAAGGGTATCCTATAGCAACGACAGAAATGAACGAGGCTGGATTGCCACTCATATCTCCCGTATCGGCCTCTGCAGGTGGGGGAGTGCCAGTGACAGCTCCTGGAGCGTCCGTGAGCCATGCCGGAACGCAAGTGGCCCATGCCGGAGTGGCGTTCCGTCTTGCTTCTGCACAAATTAAGCCCTGCATGGTGAGGTTCCATGTCTTGCCCAAAAGGGCGCTTTGACATGTGGGGCTAATCAGTAGGGGGCTGGGTCGGGCTCCATGAAAAAATAATATGTATTGAATATTATTATTATAGTAAAAATAATAGTTATTTTCTGTATTTACCTATTATGATGATGGCGCTAATTGGCATTTCATTTTTACTCTGTGGAGAAGTCTCAAATTCTGCTCAAATCTGACAGTTTAGGGACGGATCGGGCCTAAAATATATTCCATTTAGTTGAGCCAGGCCTCGGGCCTGGTCCGTTGAGACCTCTAGTAATAATGCCTTCTGGGGTGAAATTCTCCTTTAAGGCTCCACTTTTTGGTAGGCCTTTGTAATTTGTTTTAAAAGAATACGCCCCCACACCCCCCCTAACTTTATAGTTGCTAGTTTATTTAGTTTGACAGCATTGAGAGATCTTAACTAACACTGGCAGATACCACCATATGCGACGGATCCACGACGGACAGGCCGACCGCACACGCGTCAATCCTTGATGTTGGAATGCGTCTGATAACTAACTCTTTTAGACGTGGCTTTATCAGTCCATTTGTATGCATGAGCTGCGCGGTCCGCTCTGTATACTATACCAAAAGTACTGCCCGAAGGAAAATCAATGCACTTGTAAAACCTGATACAAAAACTAGCCCACTCAACAGACACCCGTCTGAGTCTCTCTGTGTGTGTGTGTGTGTGTGTGAGTGTTGTGTGTGTGTGTGTGTGTGTGTGTGTGTGTGTGTGTGTGTGTGTGTGTGTGTGTGTGTGTGTGTGTGTGTGTGTGTTGTGTGTGTGTGTGTGTGAGAGAGAGATACCCAGGCTGCAAGTAGAGATAGAGTGAGAGAGCGTGCACGTTGTGTGCCGCGTGTTGCTTTTAGCATGCGTGTGCATATATGTTACTACTACCATTATCCGCTGACATATGTTCTTATATCATTATCACACTCGCTGACAAGTACCCGGCGAGGAGAAATGTGTTAATTGTACACGTCTTTAGAGGTTGTAAAGCCGCTGCGTATACAGCATTATGCAGATGTGAATCGGTTGTTGACGTCTAAAAAAGCGTCCATCTGCCCGCGGCATCAAACACGTCGCCAGATCCCGTCGGATTATAGTTGAGACTTGAGCACAAAAAAACCCACACAACAACAAAAACAGCATATTTTGTTTGTGCACGCGGCGTCTCCGCCATATGTTCCAAACCGACATGACGTGCGCGTTTTCTCGTGTGAACTAAACGCGGCGCGCGTTACTGTGAGAGGCACAGCATCGGAAAACTGTTAGAACTGCTTTCAGGGATTCTCGCTTAGCTGAATTATCATAGGAAGTGTTTAACGGCTTCCAGGGATACTCGAATATAGCAGAATGCTTAGGAGACGACGCGAGGCCCTTTCTGCATTTTCACGCCATGCAAGGCAGGACATTGGTTAAATGGTGCATTTATGCAGCACACTTATCCAGGGCGCTTTACATCGACTCGGCACTGCATTCAGTCGTTCAGGCATTCACACAGCTTTACATAGACCCCTCCATGCACCTTTACTGGTACATGGATTGTGTGTCTTTCCTACCTACGGGACAGGAAACCTTTCAATGCAACCGACCTGCACATCAGGGATTCTTGCTCAAGGATGCTTGGAAGTTCGACACCGACTCTTGCTGAGCCCATAGGTCCAAGCCATCCAGCCATTATATTATATCTATTAGGGGAGGGACGATTCACTAACATCACAGATATCGATGTTGCAGTCTTAATTATGTTGTGATTCGATCTGATGCATCGATATATTTTGCAAGTTTTTCCAAGATTACTTTGCTCTTATTTTACCAGAACGTTTGAAAACATTTCTAAACAATATAGACCACGATAGTTTTAATCAACTTCAATGACTTTTAAAGAAATTCTAAACAATATAATACATCAAATAAAATAAAATCAATACAAACTTTATTCATAGAGCACGTTTAAAACCACCAAGGTCGACCAAAGTGCTGTACAAATCAAGGCAAAAACAGAGACAAGACATACAAAAAAAAAATAACAAATACTCAAGAAAACAATTAGAAATA
>CM076984.1:8112940-8115440 GCA_039105355.1 Benthosema pterotum
CATTTTGGGCATTTTTGAGCATTTTCGAAAAATGTCGAAATTCTGAAAAACGGCAAGGCTATAGCCTTACGGTTTTTCATCGTTTTGAGGTTTTTCGAAAAATGACAAAAAATGACGAAATCTGGCAAAAACGCAAGGGTATAGCCTTACGGTCTGGCACAGCATGCCGTTTTTCATCATTTTGAGCATTTTTGAAAAATGTCGAAATTTTGAAAAACGGCAAGGCTATAGCCTTACGGTTTTTCATCGTTTTGAGGTTTTTCGAAAGATGACAAAAAATGACGAAACCTGGAAAAATGCAAGGCTATAGGCTATAGCGCTACGGTCTTGCAAAGCATGCCGTTTTTCATCGTTTTGAGGATTTACGAAAAATGTCAAAATTTCAAAAAAGCGCAGGGCTATAGCCTTTAGTTTTTCATCGTTTTGAGGATTCTCGAAAAATGACGAAAAATTATGAAACCTGGCAAAAACACAAGGCTATAACGTTACGCTCTAGCACAGCATGCCATTTTTCATCGTTTTGAGGAATTTCGAGAATTTTCAAAAAATATCGAAATTTCGAAGAAAAAAAAACTGCAAGGCTATAGCCTTACCGTTCTTCATCGTTTTGAGGACTTTTGAAGATGGCAAAAAACGCACGGCTATAGCCTTACGGTCTCGCACAGCATGCCGTTTTTCATCGTTTAGGATTTTTGAGGATTTTTGAAAAATGACGAAAATTAGTAAAAACAGTAAGGCTATACCTTACCTCGAATAACTTGGTACTATGCCATTTTTCAAAGTTGAGAGGATTTCTGAAAACGGTTGAAATTGAGAAAAAACATCATACTATACTATGTTGTTTTTCGTCATCTTCAGCGTTTTTGAAAAAGTGACGAAATAGAATAAAAACAACAGGCTATAGTACATGTTCTCGAACAACATAATATATTATGCCGTTTTTCATTGTTTTTGAGTATTTTTGAAAAATGTCGAAATCGAGAAAAATCTGCATACCATAGCATGTAATTTTTCATCATTTTTGACGATTTTCAAAAAATGACGAAATCGAAGAAAAATGACAGGCTATAGAACATGGTCTTGAACAGGGTTGGGAAAGTTACTTTTTTAAAGGAATCACCTACAGTTACAAGTTACTTTCTAAAAATAGTAATCCGTAACGTTATCCGGGTTACTCAATTTAAAAAGTATGATTACTTTCAGTTACTTTTAGATTACTTTAAACAAATCTACAGTATATATTGGTAATTACAGTAGATACAGTATACAGTAGTTTTACCATTGACGATCAAACAAGGACAACATAATATGGTTAAGGCCATTTAATTCCCAATTCATTTGACCCAATAACAGTAGGCCTACAAACAATACTCAGTCAAATATATGGTGCAAATCTTTGAATATTATTGTCTGTCAGAGCGAACGTAATTAACTCAAATCATTTCTTCTGGGAGGTCCCTCATGGGACTCCATAGCCCCAAGTACAAAGTAATAAAAACAATAAGCAAAAAGCCACTTTATTGGAAGAGATAAAATAATTGTACTTTGTAGTTATGAGGGAGGCATGCAGGCACTACTGCACTAGTAGGCAATACTAGGCACTGGTGGCAAATCTTTCAGGTATAGTTAAGTTACACCATTTTTTCCCTCTTTTGTTTATGTCTCACAGCCATTTCATTCTCAAATAATAATAATGTAACTAGTGTACTAGTAATAATTCTTGCTACAGTTTTGTCAAACACAGCGTGCTCTTATTTAGGTTATTTACTAAGCAGAGCCATGCAAGATGCCTTAGCGTTCAACATTGTGCCTTCTAAACAAAAAAGGCAAAAAAATAAATATAAATACCCCCGGCCATTAGAGTATAAACACAGTTGTGACATCTCCATTCACTTCCATGGAAAGGTCTAATGTCGGCTGCTCTACATAGACTTCTATTGAGCATGGGGACAGTTTGTCCCTATTCAGGCTGCATGAACAGCGCCCGAGTGCCCAGTTTCTGACCCCTCAATGTAACCAACTCCGACATTAGCTGGCTATTCCCGTGCTTACGCCGTGGTGGAATTAGTTTCTCTAATGTTATGTAGATGTTATGCTTTATGTTTAATTGAAACTGCTTCCATGGAATACTGTAACTCTTGGTTGGAGTATTGAGGATTTATTGGACCACACTTTTTAACGGTACAAACGCATGGAGTTTATAAGGAGGGCATCGGAGATGGATGATCAATGGATGATTATTGGACACTGTTTCCACTTTCGAGTAAGAACACACGCACAACACACTCTTCTTGTTTCGCGTTGGCAAGAGGAGTTGGAATTTGAAAATAATGCCTGTTTGAAATATTGCCACTGCTGCTGGTTCGTCGCTGGTGCTGCTGCTGCTGCTGCTGCTGCACTGAGCTGTACGTGCATGCATGCGCTCACAGCGGAGCGAAATTTTGATTGATGGGACTCGTTAAGGGTCCCGTTCATAAAAAAATGATGGAAATGGGTCAGG
>CM076984.1:8120440-8237940 GCA_039105355.1 Benthosema pterotum
CTTTATTGTGCGTGCACGCGTGTGCGTGTGCACGTGCGCGTGCATGTGCGCAGCGGTGGGTGGGAGGGAGGGGGAGGTAGAGTGCCTTGCAGCTCCACAGCAGGCGGCTGAGTCATGAAAAGGTGTGTGTGTGTTGTGTGTGTGTGCGCGCGCGCATGTGTGTGTGTGCATGTGTGTGTGCGTGTTATAGCAGATAGGGATATGGATAGTGGCAATAAAGCAGAAAACAGCTGCATCGCCTGATTCTATCCGCCCGCCGTGACTGTCTGTGTGTTCATGCGTGTGTGTGTGTGTGTGCGTGTGTACTGCGAGCGTGCGCGTGGGTGGTGTGTGTGCTGTCTGCTGCCGCTGGAATGTGAAATCGTAAAAAAAAGGACAGAAAAAATAAATAAACTCTTTCTGCAATTTGCTTTGTAATCTCTTTCTGTGCCTGCAAACCTCTCCGTCTCCCCCAAACAACCACACACACACACACACACACACACACACACACACGGTCCCCAGAGGCCTCAATATGCTCTCCTGTTCAAGCTGTTCCTCAAGTCCTTCGCCGTCCGATGGATCACCCAAGCGAAGACAAAACCTTCACCGCCGCCTGAAAAATGATTAGATTTGTCACATACTGTCCAAATAAACGCTTTGACAGTCTCCAATTTGTGAACCGGCACGAAAGAAAAGACAGTCCCCCCCCCACCCCATCTCTTTTGTGTTTAGTATTTGTTGATTATATCTATTGTTATGGTGCCGCTGTGCACATTTTCTGCTGGCTCCGTTGATGATTTGTGTTGTCCTTTTAGTCTGACTGTATAGCACTGTATTGTGTTTCTGACCTATCTATCAATCAATCATTAATCAATCCCCTAATCACACTATTTTCAGAACAACTATCACAATGTGAAAGTATGATGGTATTATTGTTCTCAAATGTTATGCAATGCACATAACAGCAGTTTGTAGGCTATCCTATACAGCCAGCTGAAGGAATCTCACCTACGATGCTTCTGTATTCTTTAGAGCAGGGGGTTTTCAAAGTTTTTGACACCAGGAACCACTGTTTATTCAGCATTTGAGCCACGTACGTGAACCATTTGATTACATTTTCACCTCAAAGACCTAAAACTAAAGAATTCTTTTGGTTTTGCCCGGAACTCCTGGCTTGATTTTGCAAAAAAAACAGTGTAGACTTCTTAATTAAATATATAGTTATGAGTGTGAAAGGGTCCATTTGGGTCCATTTACATCTGGTTTCCATCATTTAGCCTGAGGACCACCTGGAACCCTCTCAGGGACCACTGGTGGTCCCCGGACCACCTGTTGAAAACCCCTGCTTTAGAGGGTATGCACGTGCACATCCTCACCGCCACCATACCCAGAAGCTAACGAACAAAAGTGACTGATTGTATTAATCAACATTAACAACACCACTCCAGTTATGAGCACATTGGTGGTTTTGACCAATTCAAATAGCCTTTCATCTGAATCAAAATGATGTTTAAACTCACATGGGTTGAATGTTTAGTTCTTATTTGTCTTAGTTTGTGCTCCGTTTGTTGCAGAGAAAATAGCAGATTAGCAGTGTCGCGTTGGCACAGCACTGTCGCATCTAGAAGGTTCATTCTATAGAGCAGTGGGGTTTGGGGACCCCTAGGGAGTCCTGGGGTTGTTCCAGGTGGTCCCCCGTTAAGAGTATAGACGATTTGGATTTGTTTCTCTTATACAGTTCACCCTTGTGGGTCGTGGACTCCTCATGCGCATAAGGAAGCATGAGGTCAGTCCGTTGAGATTACACCAGACAACTGATACTGGGTGTGGGGATTACAAAAACCGTGGCATCGTTTATTTTTTTCATTTTATTTTATTTTTTTAAAGATGGGGCAGAGTCCGCGGCCAAACACATACACATCAATGTGGGGTTTCCTTACTGACATGGAGAATGTTTTGGGGAGCAACGCTTTAGTAGAAAGCCAAGGAAGAGAAATGGAAGGCAAATGACAGTGGTGGAAAAACAGTACTACATTTTGTTACTTGAAGGGGAATTCCACCCATTTTCCACATTTTACTATATCATTAAAGGTATAGTAAGTAAGTTTGCGTGATTCGAATATTGTTATTTGATAAGGAGTTCCCCCCTGTCATCAATGAGTAGGATGAGAGGGGCCTTCCACCAATCAGGATGAGAGGGGCCTTCCACCAATCAGGATGGAAGGATGGGGGTGGGCCTTGGTGTATGTGCTGTTGGCCTGTTGCCCCGCCCGCTGAAGAGTGTGTGCACATGTTGTTATCCTGGGGGACCAGGTTTTTCCAATTCTACAAAATCACACAACATCTCTAAGGTATATTAATGACATGTCAAAAATGGGTGGAACTCCCCTTTTCAATACCACAATATACCATAGGAATATTTTGTAATAATAACCCAAATATACAAAGTAAGCCTTTAAATAAACATGTTGTGGAGTAAACGTATGGGTTATAATATTTGGGTCTGGGATGTAGTGGAGTACAAATAAAAGTATATTGGAAATTGGTAATACCCAGGTATGCTATAAATACCTAAAAAAGTACAAATATGCTTAAAGATGGAGTGCAGTGAATTTTGTAGTTATGTTTTTCGATGACCGCAATCCGATCGCTTATCTAGCGCCCGCTCTGCTCACGCAATTAATGATGTCTTCCCTTTGTATTTAGCGTTTCTTCGTTGGGACTGAAACCTTTCCAGTTAAAAAACTGTAATATAGTGACATCACATTATCAGCCCCTGCCCCAACTCCCCCCCTTTATCATACTAAAGCTGTGGGTGTGGCTTCAGCTCAGGTGGATCTCCACCCACCAGACCAACCAGGCATACGTAAAGGGAAAATCCACCCATTTTCAAAAAATTAGGGCCTAAAAGAAAAATCATTAACATGGTGAAACACAACCTGATGACATCAAGTTGTGTGTCACCATGTTAATGATTTTTTTCTAGGAAACACAGAATGGGGGGAACTTAGGTATATTAATAACATGGTAAAATGTTGAAGATGGGTGGAAATCCGCTTTAATGAACTGGTGGAGGTGCTCACATAAAAAAAACGACAATTTAACAAATAATGCACACATTTTTTAAAAGGAATATTCCTCCTAAGAAGAATAATACCTGGTGGTCAAAAGCAAATCATGGCACTCCATATTTAAATGTACACTAGTAGCTCTCTCCACCACTGCCAGATGACAAATGATAATCAGACCGCATGGGAAAAACCTTGAAACCTCCATGCGTCCTGCACAGGGTTTCAGGAGAGGGTGGGGTGGCGTCTCATTTTGGGCGGCGTTTCTCCTCCCCTCCCCTCCCCTCCCCTCCTCTCCCTTCCTCTGTGTCCGTTCATCAGCGGCGTTGCCTGTTCCGAGGTATATGGAGAAAAGAAAAAAAAAAGTCCTTCAACTCTTACACCGCCGTTCACGTCTCCGAAAGAAAAAAAAAATCCTCCTCCTTCTCCCCCTTCGTCTTCCTCTACTTCAGTCAACTGTACAATACAATGGCTTGTGGGTGGTGGAGGGGGGCGGGGGGGGGGTAGTACCATCACTTGTCAAGGGGTGGGGTGGTGGGGGGGGGACACTTTGAAGAAGAAGAAGAAGAAGAAGAGAGGAGGGGGAAAAAGTTACCACTGTACAAGGTTCTTATCGAAGGAGACAGGAGAGTATTGTATGGGGAGGTGGGTGGGGGAGGAGGGGGGTATGTGGAGGGGGAGGGGGATGAGGACAGGAGGTGTGTGGGGGGGGGGGGGGATCAAAGCCGACGATAAAGCATAAAGTCTTTTCAGTTCATTCTTCTCCTCCTCTCTCTCTCTCTCTCCTTTTCGCACAGTCTTGCCGTCTGTCTCGCTCACTCGCTCTCTCACGCTCTCTCTCTCTCCCGTCGCGGCAATCAGTCTTTGAGTATTAGGCAAGAGCAATCGGCCAGGTCCATGATGCACCGTGTGTGCGTGTGCGTGTGTGTGCGTGTGTGTGTGTGTGTGTGTGTGTGTGTGTGTGTGCGTGTGTGTGTGTGAACTTGTATTACTAAACTTGTGAGGGCCAAATGTATAGTGGAAATCGACCTTGTGTGAGAAATGCAATGTTTCAAACGAAGGTCCGTTAAGTATTCAGGCATTTGAGCCTCGGAACCGAACCACCATTCGCCATGACATTTACAGTAGTGCCTCAATGACCAAAATGTATCATTGTTGGATCAGACTTACAGTACATCCGTCATTTTTAGGCTGCACTGATGTCGGTACCATTAGGGGAGACAACAGGGCAACAACACTCACAATAACAATTCTTCTCCGTTCTCTAATTGTGGGCGTATTTCACACTCTCAAGAGTTAAAGGTTATAAGTAGGGATGTCCTGATAAACCCCCCCCCCCCCCCCAATTTCTGATCCAAACTGATTTCTATGTTAGCCGTTTTTTTTATGTTAGCCAATACATATACGAAATCCGATACCAGAACAGTATATACCTACTGGCCTGAATATAAGACAGTGTGTTTTTTCCAATGGAAATAACGCAAAAATGGAGTGTTATATTTGGATACTATATTATTTGACATTAAATGTTCTTTTTACACAAATAAGTCTTGAAAAATGGGGGTCGTCTCATAACCAGGGTCGTCTTATATTCGGAACAATACGGTATACAATAACAAAGACACACAAGATCTTATGAAATCACCCAGCCGAGAACAGCAGACTGCTCGCTCAAATGTGTACTTGGGCAACTCCACTGCAAGTTCCACATGCCCCAACATTTTATTTAACTGCCATTAGTGTCGACAATACCTTTACCCCTTTGTCGCCTCTTTGGTTTAGACTGGCACATTCGCTATAGTGTCAAGCCCTTAACCCCGGTGTCAGATTTTACGGTTAGATTGTCATATTTGCCAATACTGATATGACCCCATAATGACAAATAAGGGCCGACACTGATACTTTATTTGGCGATACCGATATGAACTAAAAAAGTCCTGATCCGATACTTTTCCCAGGAACAACAACGCAGTATCGGGACATCCCTAGTTATAAGGTTTTTTTTTTGGTACCAACTATCCATGGGAACCATGGGCTTGTGGAGTTATGATGATTTGTACGGATTGGTGGTTAAAATAGCAGATCTAGAGTCTCACAGTAATGTGTTGCGGTGTGAGCTTGTAGATCGGTTAATCGATGCCTTAATATTAGTTTTTGTTGTCCTTGCAAGTACAGTAGTGTGTCTGTGTGTGTGTGTGTGTGTCTGTCTGTGTGTGTGTGTGTGTGTGCGCGTGCGTGTGTGTACGTGCGTACGCATGTGTCTATAAGTGTGCTTATGTGGGTGTGTGCGTGCATTAGGCCGCCGCCGTCCTATCCGTGCACGAGGGGGGCGGAGCCGAGCAGCAGCAGCAGGAGGAGGAGCATCACCAGGGTGGGCGTGGCCCCGGCGGCCAGGTGGGCGTGGCCTACCGCCCCCCGGGCCCCTCCCCCTCCAGAGGAGGAGGAGCCCAGGTTGGACACGGTGTTCCTCTCCGAGTAGGGCGGGATGACGTCGAAGCGGCCGCCCTCCTCGTCGTCCTCGCTGACCCCCACTCTGCTGAGGCTGTCCTCCTCACTGTCCAGCACCTAGAGAGAGAGACAGAGAGAGATCTGAAAACTAGAGATGCCCGATATTGACTTTTTTTTTACCGATATCCCGATATTATCCAACTTCTAATTCCCGATACCGATATCAACCGATATCAACCGATACCGATATATGCGGCCTCCAGTGGTGGAAAAATAACAGAAACTATTACTATACAAATATTTAATATAAATAAACATTTAGTATAAATACGAATTCATGTTATAGCCTAGAAATACTCCATACAACTATAAATTCAACATGTAGCCTACTTGAGTAAAGTACAAAAGCAATGGTATAAACATGACCGTAGAGCTGAGTCTACATCTCTGTAAATAGTCATAATTTCCAGTTTGTAAATACCGATACCGATATTTTCCGATATGAAATTTGAAAGCTTTTATTGGCCAATAATATCGGAGGGCCGATAATATCTGCCATCTCTACTGAAAACCATTGCTCCCAGCCCCACACACGGAAGAAACACACCCTATGAGCACGAGGAGTTCAACACAAGCCTCACTGTAAGCAGGGGTGGATCTAGGCATGGGCATAGGGAGGGGGGGGGGATGCCCAGTCTGCCCCACCAAACATGATGGCATGCAAAACAACCCAAGATAGTTCAAATTGAAGTGCCTGTATTTAAAATGATGTGAAACACTACTACTGCTACTAACTAACTAACTACAGCTGTGGCACCACTAAACCAACAGCATTTCATCATTGAAAACAGAAAACTCTCTGAGTCAGACCTTTAGCTTTATGCATGCTGCGTGTCTGTTGCAACTTCAACAACAACTGTTGTTATTATTGATGCTTTACTTCATTGACTAATAAAAGTCCTGTAACTGAAAATGTCGCTTCGCACCACGGGTGATGAAGTCGCACCCATACCATTTTCTCTTGCCCCTCCAACATGTTATCTTGCCCCCCCAGATGGGACATGTTACATCCGCCCCTGACTGTGAGCTCACCAGTGGGTTTTCAACCTCTCTGGCACCAGGGCCAGAAAGGGCATTTGAGCCACGGACCACCACCATTTGATGACAATACCAGGCTGGAATTGGGAAGCAAAACTGGCAAACAATACAGATCAAAAATGACCATTAATCTTCTGCATTCTCTAGTTGTGTAGACTTGGGATAATTCAGATGGTGAAAATTTTACCTCTTGAGAGGGTAAACATGAGACCAAATGGATTCGCAAGGGTCGCATCTGGTTTAATTTTTTACGCTCTCAAAGAGTTACATCTGGTCCAACTGCCCATCATTTAGCTGGCATCCGCCGTGCGTTTACATACCGTATCTATTTCTTTGTTTAACCACCTCTTCACAAAGGTACTCTGGGCTCAACAATGCAGTATCAGTTATTATCCCGCGTTGATTGCATTTCTTTTACAAGGCTGTATAACGCGGTGGAGGATTGTAGAACCGCCACCGCCCAGCACTGTGGAAGTGATTGAGTCGTGAATCTCAGGTGCGGTGTGCGTTGCACGCGCACGCACGCACGGCATACATGCACAAAGAGACGTACACACAGACACAGACTTTTTTTTTCTAACGAAAAGCCTTGTTTTTTTTTTTTTTTCAAACCGCCTGGCGAAGTGGGAGAAATCACTTCAGAGCAACAAGGAAGGATTCTCGGAGGAGAGAAAGAGAGAGAGAGAGAGAGAGAGAGAGAGAGAGAAAGACAGAGAGAGAGAGAGAGAGAGAGAGAGAAAGACAGAGAGAGAGAGAGAGAGAGAGAGAGAGAGAGAGAGAGAGAAAGACAGAGAGAGAGAGAGAGAGGAGAGAGAGAGAGAGAGAGAGAGAGAGAGAGAGAGAGAGAGAGAGAGAGAGAGAGGACGAGGAGACTCGAACGCAGCTATGTAGGCCGGCATTCACAACAACAGATGAAGGGGAGAGGGAGTGAATGGCGTGTGTATAATGTATAATGTATGTATGTACAGTATGTGTGTGTGCGTGCGTGCGTGCGTGCGTGTGTGCGTGTGTACGTGGATTACTGGATTTGTGAGGGCCATAATGTCGTCCCCAAAAGCATAATATATTAGCATTTGAGAAGTAGACCATAATGTGAGTCAGTGTTGATTCCCTCTGCTAAAACTATGACGAAAAAAATGTTCGTCGACTGCCTTGATTCACCGGCAAACGCGGCTGCACCTCAAGACCAATGCAACAATGACACTCCTTGCAATTGGGGAGAATGGTTGCAATAGTTGCATTGCATATCACACATGCTTGCATAGTGAATCACTGGTGTGGAATGGGACTAAACGCAATGATATTTTCATCAACCACTAACAACAATAGGGCTTTGTAGTGACATCAGAGTGCCTATTTCTGGAAGTGAATTCCCCTGTAATTTTCCTCGTGGAAATTTTCAAAAAGCCTTCATAAAAAGACGATTATGCGGCCGACAAAGACAACTCAGGTCGTGACAAATCATGAGAACAAACACAATATTTTTGGAGCGATCAAATAATTATTTATGAAGAAAAAAAAAACAGGATACAGTTTTTCTTCTTAGAAATTCTGATTTGATTGCTCCCAAACATCATTCTTCTCGTCATGGTTTGTTGCGACCTGAGTTGTCCGTGGCGCAATCTTCATTATATAAATCATTTTGAACAGTCTATGAGAAAATGAACGTGAAATTCACTTCTGGTGAATTCGCTCTTTAAGCCTATAATACAGTGTTAGGTAAGGGCTAGTGGAGGAGAGATCTTATAGAGGCTCCACAATGAATTTGAAATCAAATGTATTACCGGTATATACAGTACACTTTCAGATGTTTTTGTTGTTGTGTACACATCCACGTTTGGGGGGTATCCTAGGCCCCCGTAACCCTCACCACTTAACCCCTCCTACCTCAGTCTAGTTGGGAGACACACACGGAAAATAAAAGAATTCTCAATGCTGAAGAGACAAAACAAAACAAACAAAAAAACTATTTTAGGACATGTAAAACGTGTAAAAATAGGTCGGGAAACCTAAAAAAGACCAAAAAAAAAAAGTCTCGAAAAAGGTCAAAGTCATAGTGGAGCACCGTTAATTCATACTTGGTTTTGTGCACTGTACAGGTGTCATGCTCAGAGTATATACAGTATACTGTACAGTATATACATTACTGTATAGAACGTTTGCTGTCAAAACCAACACTGACGTATACGTGAGCACAAGCTTCACATTGGGTTTGGGACTGGGTTTAGACATTTTGTAGATCATTTTAGAGGGTAAATACTGCAGCTTGGTTTATACTTAAGTTGCATGCCTGTGTCATGCACAGCAAATTAGCTGACCTACAAGCTCCAGAAGCGCCACAGCGGGTAGCACACTCGAAGTTGTGTGTGTGTGTGTGTGTGTGTGTGTGTGTGTGTGTGTGTGTGTACTGAAATCACAGAGTTGTAGGGGGAGAGCGAGAGAGAGACTGAGAGAGAGAGAGAGAGCGCGAGCTGAGAATCGAGGTGCGGTGGAGAGAAAAGCTGATTTATATTTAAGTCTGATGCTACGGTGTTGCGTTGCAGTCGATAGCAGACCTGCAAGATCACGACGCGGCACATCCGTAACGCGCCGCGATCTTGTCGATCTGTCATTCACGGAGCCCAAGTATTAAGACGTTAGAGAGAGAGAGAGGGGGGGGGGGGGGGGGGGGGGGGGGACAGATGGGCATGCATAAATTCATAGTAATGAAGCCTGACTGATGCACTGCCTCCAACAAACACCTCTCTAATCCTCTCCCACCGAGAGAGAGAGAGAGAGAGAGAGAGAGAGAGAGAGAGAGAGAGAGAGAGAGAGAGAGGGGGGGGCGGATATAACATTTCCCAATTGGGGGGGGGGGGGGGGGGGGGTCAGGAGAAAATGTTATGGGTGTGACTTCATCGCGCGCATCAATAATAACATCAGTTGTTGTTGAAGTTGCAACAGACACGCAGCATGCATAAAGCTAAAGGTCTGACTCAGAGAGTTTTCTGTTTTCAATGATAAAATGCTGTTGGTTTTAGCGGTGCCACAGCTGTAGTTAGTTAGTAGCCGTAGTAGGGTTTCAAATCATTTTAAATATAGGCACTTTAATTTGAAATATCTTGGGTTTGTTTTGCAGACAGGGCATTTAGGGGGGCATCCCCCCCCCCCCCCCCATGCCCATGCCTAGATTCAGGGGTGGACTGACAGTCTGGCATACAGGGCATTTTCCCGGTGGGCCGACCCCCCCGGGGGCCGTTAATGTCGTGTTTTAATTAAAAAAATAATAATAATGAATCAAAAAAAAAAAATCTGCACAAAACCGGCCCACGAATCAGTGCTGGCGGCCCTCTGTCCTCTTCAAATGAGACTGCCTATTGCAGGGTTTTTATAGTTAACTAAAACTAACTAACTAATTTTAGTTAGCCCGAGCCCCAGAGCCCCTTATGTCTTAAATTCTCATGGGGGCTCAGGCCCCGGAGCCCCACAAAGATTGCAACGCTAATTATAAGGGTCTTCAGAGGGCCGCTCTGAGACAAAATTGCCCGGTACGTTTTGAGCTCCCAGTCCACCCCTGCCTAGATCCACCCCTGGAGAGAGAGAAGAGAGAGAGAGAGTTTTTTTTTTTTGGAATCCCCTCTTGTCTGGCAGCCCAGATTATCTCTGGCAGAGATGCATGCTGGGAAGGCCAGGGAGGTACACAGAGGTAGCCTGTGGCTGTGCCCGCGCAGCCCTGGCATGCTGCGCTGGCTGCGCGGGGGCATGCAGCCGCTGCCAGCACTGGCTGGCTGGCGCTGGCCAGAGACATTTGGAAGACGCTGAATGGTCACTGATTTTTTTTCTTTTTTTGGGGACGAGGTCAGCCAGGAGATAGCGACAACGCGTTAGAGAGGAACGACGGTGACGACAAACGTGTCCATCTGTGTCGAATGTTGGGCGAAGGTTAGATTTTTTTTTTCTTTTTACATGTTGTCGTTTTGTTCATGAGACCCAAATACTGAACGTCTTCACTAGAACATGGCACAGATTGGCTACGACAGTATGGTATATTTACGGCCAACTATTAGTGGTCGTCAAATGTTTCATTTGTGTGTACAAATGGAACTAAATGGACTTTGGTCTCGTAAGACCAGTGTTGTTTTTGTCATGCCGGGCTATAACTAGACTGACTAAAATGATTTCATTCAAAAGAACAAGGCTGACTAAATCTAAAAGAAATGCCTGCAAAAAACACTGGCGTTGCTTCTGTGAGGAAAAACAAGTAAGTAGGAAATGAGCGTACAATTGAGCTATATCAGACGGTCTGCTCACAGGCTATTTTTTTGCTGATTTGGTCTGGCTTTAGCGAGGCTAGTCTAGCCTTAGAACACTAACTTACTAAGTTATTATACCGTGAGTTCAATTAGTTTAAAATACTTTCTTTTTTTCATCAAAATGGGACTAAAGGTTTTGAGTGTCCGCCGCATAAAACAGACTAAAACCTCTTTGACTTTCCGGAAACTAAAACTAAACAAAAACTATAAAAAATAGAAATGACTAAAACGTGATTAAAACTAAGAAGCATTTTGTCGAAATAACTGAAATTTGTGAGTAAAACAAATAAGCATCTTGTTGAAAAGACTGACACTGACTAAATAAAACAATGCCTAAAACAGCACTGCACAAGACCTGTTATGGTCCTTCAGCAGGGGTTTTCAACAGGTGGTCCGGGGACCACCAGTGGTCCTTGAGAGGGTTCCAGGTGGTCCCCAACTAAGTTGGTTAACCAGATGTAACTCTTGAGAGCGTAAAAATGAAACCAAATGGACCCTTGCGGGTCCATTTGGTTTCATTTTTACGCTCTCAAGAGTTAAGATATTCTTCATCTGAACTAGCCCCAAGTCTACACAACTAGAAGATGGACAAAAGCAAAAGAAATCTTTAGTTTTGGGGTCTGTGGGGCTAAAATGTTCTCAAATGGTGGTCTGTGGCGCAAATGCTGAATAAATGGTGGGCCCTGGTGTCAAAAAGGTTGAAAACCACTGTCTTTCAGGGATATCTCTGATAATATCATTATCCGCTCAATTGTAGTCTCTGTGGCATTTTTTTGTTTTGTTTTTTAAATTTTTACACAAATGTCCACCACAAGCCAGCACGGTGGTGACTGCTGGCCATGTCCCGCACGCCTGAATGAACAAACACCACAACCTCACATTTTTGGTGTCCAAGGCTTTAAAGGAAACAAGCATTTTGGCAAAATGTTAAAAACATTCATTTTTATGTGGCTCCGGAGCCCATACAAAAGTTGGTCTCTAGGCCAAGTGCAGACTGTAGTGAGCTTGGCATCATGTAGTAGCGGGAATTATGTTAAATATGTTGAACCCAGCCGTATGTGCAGGGCTGGACAGTATCTTTTTTTTGTGTGCGAATTTGGCCCAGACCCGTCCAAAACAACCAGCGTGCAGATCTCCCCGCTCTGTCAGCAAACACACAAGCCATAATACCACCATTTTTACACATCATAAATGATACAAAACAACAGACACCGACACAAGCCTTTGTTGCTCTCACAACTACAATGCTGGCAAAACGGAGCCAAGATTGAAGAGGGTTGATTTGTTACTCACTGACACAGGTTTAATACAGGTCTGACACGCGCACGGACGCGCGCACACACACACACACACACACACACACACACACACACACACACACACACACACACACACACACACCACACACACACACACACACACACACACACACACACACACACACACACACACACACACACACACACTGCCCCTAGCAGTCCTTATGGTGGTAGCTCATGGTGTCGGACCTCCCTATGGCGGTCCGACCCTGCGTTAAAATGGAACGAACAGTTCTCAAAGTCAAATTACCATGTACCTTTCATATTTGTTACATATATAATATATTGATAATATTAATGACACCACTTGAGCCAATGAGAGAGGGGGAAGAGAACGGAGCAGGAGCGAATAGACTTCTACCCCTTTAGTCACAAGGTTCTTAATATTGTGTGGGAAAAAATGTATACAACTGCCGTTTGTGATGTTTTGTTTTTGAGATCAAACAATCGATTACTTAACGCATAAGAATGGCACTCTGGACCAAGTGGGGGCGCTACAGGCTGGAAAATGGCACCTAAGGAGTTAAAGGTAATAGAGACAACATTTTAGCCAAAAATCAAAATAGATATATACAGTAGCTACTATATATATTTTTTCGCATTTTTCCTCCTCTACGTTACTTAGACTTTGATGCTACAGCTGTTTCCCTGCAGACAGACACTTGCTTCGTCCTGCAGACGGTCCAGAACTTTGATGTTGTCAACAAATCATGAGAACCAAAACATTTGTGCAGGGGTCTCAGGACAGGCGTGGCTAATGTGTGTGTGTGTGTGTGTGTGTGGGTTGGGTGTGTGTCAATTTCTAATTTTAAAATTTCTCCTCCACATGTGGAATTGCATCATGGCAAGATAACTATACAAAAAAAAAAAAAAAGAAAGAAAACCTCAAAACCTCAAAAAGTAGTCTAAACCTTGAGCACAGTTCCCTGAGGATGGGTGCAGATTGCGTTGCTTCACCTCGTCCTGCGGTGAACTCGCCTCCGCAAACATTTTTTTTTTTTTTAATTAAGCCCTTTGTCAAACAAATTGCGGAGCCGTTTAAGTCGTCAAACGAGGCGTCATCGCGAGGAAGTGGCGGTGCGGGTACAAATGGAGCTCTTTATCACGCTCTCGCCGACACCCCGTTTCCCCTTTAACTCATTAAGGCCTCAGGCTAGGAAACGTCTGCTAAATCCTGACGGTTTCTCTGAAAATCCGGTGGGGGGGGGGTAGCACATTGTAACATGCGTGGCCATGAAAATAGTTCAAATATTGCAATTCAAAATATCTGAACAAAGTAATTCGGACGCTTTCCCGGTGTTAATGTGTTCATTTGGGACCTCGTCTGGCTCACTGGGTCTCAGTCTCTCTCTGATACAATCTGTTTCATTACGTCTTTAGCAAAATGTGTGAGGGAGTGCGTGAGGCAGACGCGCACACACACACGCACACACACACACACACACACACACACACACACACACACACACACACACACACACACACACTGCACCACGGATTCCGCAGAAGGGCCGACCAACGGTCCGACCGACTGACCGAGCAAACCGTGGACGGTTTTGTTTCTCCGCACTTTCTGCTTCCACACAAACTATTAAATCTTTAGAAGCCGTGCCAAAACGTACGCTGTGATAATTCTCCGCCCACGGCAGGATGCTTTGATCTGTGAAGCACGCGCATACACACACACACATGCACACACACGCACACACACACACGCATGCACGCGCACACACACACACACACACACACACGCACACCCACACACACACACACACACACACACACACACACACACACACACACACACACGCACACACACACACGCGCACACACACACACACACACACACACACACGCACAAACACACGCACGGCTGAGCATTGTCTTAAACTAACAGCATTGAACAGAGTAAGCAATATTGTATTTCGGTCCAGCAAGTTGATTAAGACTCGGGAATCGCTGCGTGCAAATTATGATTTGTGTGGCCGTTTGCTGCTAAGTTAGTGTAGAGGGCCGGGGGGGGGCAGGTTTGTGTTGTTTATGTGGGCTGCGGGGCGGGGAGCGCAGGCTCCGTTATATTCTAATGCCGTCTCTGATCTGTCTCCCTCTCTGCTGGGTGTTTTTAACTGCGGTGTTATCTTAGGACATGCGCTTGGGGTGCAAGACCTGTATTCTTTAATATTACTTTTTTTATTGCTCTTACAGTACTGATGATTTCTTGTAGGAGGGGAGAGCAGGTTGGCCCAATGGCAGTTCAAAGTCCTCCGATTTGTTGAAGTGTCCTTGGGCAAGACACTGAACTGAATGTCTGGTGGTCGCCCCCTCCCCTCGGCCCCATGCCCTCATGGTAGCCTAGTCTTCCTTCTTCATGGCAAAAGTGGCCCTGAATAGATGTACTTTGAGTTAGAGACCTGTGAAGGGTTTGTAACTGGACTGCCCACCCTCTTCTTGCATGGCCCCTGAACCGGATGCTGAGAAAACGTCGTACTCACGTTGTTGTGGCCGTGGTCTGGCAGGTGGTTGTTGCCCATCTCGTCGCCCTGGACCAATGGGGAGGGCCGGGGGGATGGAGGGGGTGTGTTCTCCACGGCCTGAGGGCCGGGGTTGCCCATGGAGCTGATGGAGTTGCCTGTGGGCACACACGCGCACGCACACGCGCGCACACGCACACACACACACACGCAGGTGAGAACAAAACAGCGTAAACCCCCAATCCGTATTTTGATAAGACTTTTGCAAGCAGACAGTCAGACAAAGCTCACAAACAGACAAAGTTTATACTCTCAAGAATTAAAATCTTCACCATCTGAATTATCCCAAGTCTGCACAACTAGAGAATGTTGAAGATTAATGGTCATTTATGATCTGTACGTTTGAATGCTTGTATGAAAAAGGTTGACAACCTATGTATATAATTATTTTAATTTTGTAAAAAAAAAAAGTCTAGTATGAAACTCCCTCTTAAAGCTATCGTGAACGGACGTCCTCACAAAGTATAGTGACACAAGGGTGCATGAACTTGTGTGTGTGTGTGTTGCGTGCACATGCATTGCAGCTTGGCAGCTTTATTGCCGTGGCCGTCAGTGCCGTGATGAATCACCCGGCTTTATGGGGACGGCTTATTGATGGATCGATCCGACATGCTGGACGACAACCACGCTCTCCACGTTGGAATCGACGGGCGTATCGACGGTGCTCCGATGCGCCGCCGCCGGCGCTCCTGATTGACTGGCAGGTGTTTTATATGGAGGGGGGGAGGGGCTTGTTCCCACGCGCTGACCCCCGAGAGAGTTCTCACACCACCAGGCCCCAGGGGGGGTCAACGCGTTCAAGTACTGGACTTCAGGAGAATTCCACTGAAGAAACCATTCTTAGCTTTGTTTTCAGTTGATTTATTTCCAAAAAAGTGGTTCAGCCATAAACCTGAACCGGAAGTGGAAAGTGCCAACACACTATTGACATGGTGGGGAGAAGCATATGGTGGGGCAGGGGAAACGGCCAACAAGTTATTTTCACAAAATAACAACTGGACCACTTTTTTGGAAATAAATCAACTGCAAATAAAGGTAAGAATGGTTTCTGGGATGAAATTCTACTTTAAGTACAGTTTTTTGTTGCTGTACTTTACTTTACTTACTTGACACAAATATCAGATGACGCTGGTTATAAGACATTCTGGTTATAAGAAATTCATTTGCGAAAAAACAACAACATTCAATGTAAAATATTATAGCCCAGGAAAATAATACCATTCCATTTTTTGGGATATTTCCATTGAAAAAAAAAAAAAAAAAAAAAAAAGAAACGTCTTATACTCAGGCCAATAGGATACTTCCAATATTGTCTTTTAGGGTAATTCAGACCTATATGTTTGGAAATTTGAAAATAGCCGATCCACAAGCTCACGGCTTGCAGGTCTGCTGCTTTCAGTGAAAACAGCAGATCTACAAGATCTACAATCTTCCTACCAAACAAAATAAGATGTCCGACAGTTGTCTGGATAAGGTGATCCTTATCAGTAACAATAGCAAGAGCCACCGTCCCTAATTTTCACACGACTATATTTTTATAAATATGCTACAGTATATGTACAGTATGTTGTGAAAACTTCTACTGTATTTCTACCATATTTCTTTTTACCTTTATGTAAGTACGGAATTTGAGTACTTCATGATTACTGCCTCCATCAGACTTCTAACTCAATGAAGTTTAATCTCAGAAACATTAAAGGAGCATTCAGTAATTTGGGCTATTAGGAAAACCGTCTGGTCCGCCCCGGTAACAAGATATGCACGTGCACAGGCTCACTGGGGACAGGGACGAGCTCCTTATAAGGTAAGTATTAGGAGCAGGAGCGGATGTGACATTTCCCAATGGGGGGGGGGGGTGGGGGAAAATGGGAAAATGGTATGGGGGCGGCTTCATCGCCCGTGGTGCTCGCCATGGCATTTTTGGTTACAGGACTTTTATTAGGCAATTAAGCATCAATAATAACATTGGTTGTTGTTGAAGTTGCTACAGACACACAGCATGCATAAAGCTAAAGGCCTGACTCAGAGAGTTTTCTGTTTTCAATGATGAAATGCTGTTGGTTTAGTGGTGACACAGCTGTAGTTAGTTAGTAGTAGTAGTAGCAGTAGTAGTCATTTTAAATATAAGCACTTAAATTTGAAATATCGTGGGTGCCATCGTGTTTGGTGGGGCAGTCTCGGCATTTAGGGGGGCATTGCCCTCCCATGCCCATGCCTAGATCCGCCCCTGAGAGGGAGGATTATCCAAAAGAAGAAAGAAAGAAAAAAACATATTTGAATGAAGTGAAATCTCTGAATTTACCTTCAAAGCCTTTTTTTGGTTCGTGTTTTATTTTCCCGGCAATCCAGGTTGCGGTAGCTTGGCTTTTCTTTTCCTTTTCATTACACTTAGATTTTCTTCGGTAACCTTTTACTACAGTTTTGATTACATGAAAAAGCCATTTCGCTGCAACGTTAGGCAGCTGCAAGAGGCCATTCGTTCGGGGGGGTTTTCGTCGGGCTGAAGTGCACTCCTCAGATAGTCTGTGGAGAGGCTGAACGATCCGCGCTACGGTCAAGTGCACTTCCTAATGCAATTATTTCATCGGGAGCTCCGCCAACAGCTACAAACACACACACACTCACACGCGCGCGCACACACACACACACACACACACACACACACAGCGCTGACTTGTTCATGCTCACATAAGGCGCAGTCATTGTGCAGAGCAAAGAAAGAACATTAAACGTTAAAAGATGGGCAGGCTACGACAGAGCCATATAGTACGATGGAAGATAGGACGACTCCGTCCAGGGGGGGCAGTTCGATGGCCGCTCTTCAATAGACCTTTAGGTAAGCCCCTCCCCAAACTGCTATGCTCCAATCACAGCTAAGGATAACATGTGAAAAGAAAACCTCCCCGCCAATAGCTTTCCTATATGATAAAACATTGTTTTTAATAGATGTCACACACACACACACACATTTTTTCCACTGCGTAGGACATGCCTTGTTGATGGATTTGGAAGAGATTTTGAAGGTCTAGTTCCAAAAATGAGCCAGTATTTATTGTGTAAAGTCTATGATATTTACATTGGAATGAATGAGCCTGACTGGAAAGTGTCCTAGGGCGGACAAGAGGGCGGGGCTTACCTAAAGGTCTATTGGTCGAAGAGTAGCGATGGCCTGACACTTTTTTCATTTCCGATTGGATTCCGATAACATAAGTTCTGTCTTAAACCATTCTGTACTGTACCTTTTGGTGTTTTAACTTACTTGACCCTAGCAGGTGTACATGCCGTGTGTGTGTGTGTGTGTGTGTGTGTGTGTGTGTGTGTGTGTGTGTGTGTGTGTGTGTGTGTGTGTGTGTGTGTGTGTGTGTGTGTCTTGTGCTACAGTGCGTTGTGCTTGTGTGTTTGTGGGCTACAGTGCATTGTGTTTCTCTGTGCAAGTGGTCACTCACTCATACAAGGATTGTGTGTGTGTATGTGTGCATGCATGCGTGCGTGCACACACGTCACTCACTTAGACAGGGGTTGTGTGTGTGTGTGTGTGTGTGTGTGTGTTGTGTGTGTGTGTGTGTGTGTGTGTGTGTGTGTGTGTGTGTGTGTGTACGCGTGCGTGCGTGCGTGCGTGCGTGCGTGCGTGCGTGCGTGTGTGTGTGCGCGCGTGCGTTTGTGCGTGCGTGCGTGCAGCCATGTGTGTGTGAGCGGTCACTCACTCAGACAGGGGTTGTGTGTGAACATGCGCTGCAGTCTCAGACAGTCCTGCCACTGGTTGCCGCTGCCCTCGCAGTTACACCACAGAGCCACGTCCGCCGACGCGTTGCTGACGTAGTTGGGGGTCATGGTGGTGCCTGCAGGGGGGGTCAAAGGTCAAAGGGTTGATGGACACCACGGTAACGTCACACTGATCTGGGGCCTTTGCCAGGGGCGGATGTAACATGGTATGGGGGCGGCTTCATTGCCCGTGGCGCGAACGATGAAGTCGCATCCATACCATTTTCGGTTACAGGACTTTTATTAGTCAAGTAAAGCATCAAAAATAACATCAGTTGTTGTTGAAGTTGCAACAGACACGCAGCATGCATAAAGCTAAAGGTCTGACTCAGAGTCTGTTTTCAATGATGAAATGCTGTTGGTTTAGTGGTGCCATAATTGTAGTTAGTAGCGGTAGTAGTGTTTCAAATCATTTTAAATATAAGCACTTTAATTTGAAATATCTTGGGTTGTTTTGCATGGCATCATGTTTAGTGGGGCAGACTTTAGGGGGCATTGTCCCCCCATGCCCATGCCTAGATCCGCCCCTGGCCCTTTGCTCTGTTCTTAGCACCGTGGCGTCCTGTCTGTGGGCGTCGGCTCTCAGGTGCACTGATTGATTGATTGATTGATATGTTTATTGACAATGTCTTACATCTACAGAACATACACACTATTTTACACCACCGCCATTAACCCCTTGGGTGCAACTTTTCCAGCCTGTAGCGCCCCCACTTGGTCCAGAGTGCCATTCTTATGCATTAAATAATTGATTGATCTCAAAGATAAAAAAAAAATCACAAACAGCATTTGTATACCTTTTTTTTTTCACACAATATTCAGAGACGTAATGGGTTAACTCCCTTCAGGGTACTGTCAAACACGTTGAAATTTGCATGCTGATGTGTGGATTTTCCCGACCTGTTTTAAAAGTCAGGGCGTTCCACACTTGAATGGCAGTGCTAGTGTAGAGAAGGAGAACTTGCCCCATGTTTTGTTTTGAAAGTGGGGTGGCAGGTACCAAAACGTTGTTCTCGCTTCCTCGTGCGTTGTGGCTGTGGGAGTCGCTCACGTTCTTTAGGTTACGCGGGTTAGGAACGGACGGAGGGCATAGAGGGCAAAAAAAGCTGCATTTGCGATTTTTTTAAACGTCGGCCCCAATTTCAGTTGGGACTTGCATGCCTCCGAGCACAATGCATGGTGCCTTTAAGCGAGGGAGATGAGCCTCGCGGAGCAGAAGTCATCCATCATCGTCAGAGACGGCAGAAAGAAAGCCTCTCTCCACATATCATGTCAGCTGTCATGCATCTGCAATTCCTATCTCACCATCAGGAATAAAGAAAAAATAATAGATATTTTCCTCCTGCCCTGTCCTCCTCCTCCTCCTCCTCTTCCTCCTCTTCTTTTATACACAATTTATTGTATATTATATTGTGTAAATAATATACATAAACAGACTTTCTACCTGGCTGGAAGTAACTGAAAATGTTTGTTTTGCAAACATTATGAATATGCAGCATTTAAAAATTCTGGTATCAAAAAGGTTTTAAACCACTGAAATATACAGTAGGCTCCATTTTCGTTACATGCTAAGCCCCTTATCCCAAATCCCTTATTTTGTTTTTACTATTTTGAAAAACCTTTTGGTATATTTCAACATCAATCTATTAACATGTTGTGAGGTTGTAGACTGGCCATTTGAACTACTGAAATTTTTAAAAAGACAAAGAAGTTAAGGGATAAGGGGTTTAGCGGTAACGAAAATGGAGCCCAGTATGTCCAACCAAACCCCAGGTCATTTTACTCACCGATGAGACCAGCGTAGGCCCGGAGACAGAGCCCTGCGTTGTCCCTCAGACAGCCGGAGGGGGACAGGAGAGACGGCTGACAGTTGTGAAGGAAATCAGCCAGCCTGGACCTGAAATTTAAAAAAATAATAAATGCAAGCATTTAGCAGACACTCGTAATGCAGAGCAGGGCCTAGTGTAACATTTCCCAATTGGGGGGACAGGAGAAAATGGTATGGGTGCGGCTTCATCGCCCGTGCCACTTCATGCCAGGGGCGATGAAGTTGCACCCATTCCATTTTCGGTTACAGGACTTATATTAGGCAATTAAGCACAAATAATAGCATCAGTTGTTGTAAAAGTTGCAACAGACACGCAGAATGCAAGAAGCTAAAGGTCTGACTCAGAGAGTTTTTTTTTTTTCAATGATGAAATGGTGTTGGTTTAGTGGTGACACAATTGTAGTAGCAGCAGTAGTAGCCTAGTGTTTTAAATCATTTTAATTATAAGCACTTTAATTTGAAAGATCTTTGATCTCTGGGCATTTAGGGGGGAATTGCCCCCCCTACCCATGCCTAGATCGGCCCCTGATACAGAGAGACGTACAGTACTGTATGCAAGGTCACCACAATAGCGGAGCGGCTAAGTGATATAATACTGCATTTTAGGTTACAAGCATGAAAATTGGTATGAGTGGTCTCCAGGGGTCACTTGACAAGAAAATTGACAGAGGCAATTGAAATTTCAAAATGGCGGCCATTTTTCCAAAATGGCTGTCACCTTAATGGAACAGTCAGTGATATAATGATTTATTTGTTGATGGAACCATGAAAATGGGCATGATCACTCTCCATGTGTCACTTGCCAATAAGCCACCCCCAGCTAGTTGAAATTTCAAGATGGCGTCCATTTTTCAAGATGGCCGACACCATTTAAGTCCTATAATGGTTTATTTGGTGGTATAAGCATGAAAATTGGCCTGTGCAGTCTCTGTGAGTCACTTGACAATAAGTCACCACAGTTATGTGAAATGTCAAAGTGGTTGCCAATTTCAAGATGGCTACCTCACCTAAATAGCAATGTAATTGTTTATAGTGACACAATGATATGATATGATTGATATGCCGTCTCTAAAGGTTGCTTTACAAGAACTACTCCCAGCCACTTGAAATTCCTTTGGTGATCATAGATGGATTATAAAAGAGTGAATATCTGCACTACCAGGACACACTGGTGATGCATCACTGCTGTTAAACTCAGAATGGGGTTCAATGTCAGGTTGAAAGGTAGTCTCCCATAATGTTGTCTAATTTACCCCAAAACAGTTAGATAGTCGCATCTGAATTGACAGTTTGTTCCAGCATGGGAGAGTCGAGCCAAGGTTAAAGGGGTTTTAGTTAACCGGATAGTATACAGATCGCACAGGATTTAAATTACATTGGATGAACAATGGACTAACTGTAGTGCTCATGGCATGATCTTAGTTGTTTTGCATACACCAAAAAGCTAGGAGGTTGTAAAAACTGGTAAAAGGGAGGTGGTATATAAGGATAATACCTCAGCCTCTGCTTTTGCAGAGGCTGAGGTTCGAGTTCGAACTCCATATGAAAAAGGTTGAAAAACCACATATAGTAAGCAATGAGTCAGATTAACCTGTTTTTGCAGTTTTGGGTTTTTAGCATTACCAACCAATGGATGTATAGACCATAGATTACTGTCACACATTGCTGGAGAGACAGCAAAATCAATTTTCCACCGATTCAGATGGCCGTGGCCGATAGTCCAAAATGAGGCTCGACCATTCGCGACTGATGGTTAACGGTTATAGGGGACTTCCCTCCTCTACCTTTAGAAAAGTTAGAAAACAGTCGTGACCATTGCTATCGGCTGGTCATTTACTATTGGTCATGAGTCATTTGCTATAATATTCTGTCGCCCTTTGCCAGTGTGTAACCAGAGTAAGTGTTCTCATGTGTGATCTGTTAGTTGTTAGTGAATACATATTTCATATGTATATATGTATATACATATTTCACTAACTCCTGAAACTAATGCCTGTGAGCCACACCATGTCCAAAACGGTGGGGAAATAAGAGGTGCAGTGTTGCATCTTTCTGTGCTTAGACAGACACAGAGACACTGAAAAAAAAATACAATCAGGCGTTTGCAATCGTCCAATGGGGTCGAGATGTCCTGGTTTAGAACCTCTGTGGAGAGTTGATGCACATTGACCACGACACTACAACACTAAAGTTACCATATATACACGTACATAAGCATGAGGAACATGGGGCCTAATTTGGGTGAGGGAGCTGAGCTGAGCAGCTGAGCTGAGGGAACATAGAGCTGAGGGAACATGGGGCTGAGGGAACATAGAGCTGAGGGAACATAGCGCTGAGGGAACACAGGACTGAGGGAACATAGAGCTGAGGGAACATAGCTCTGAGGGAACATAAGGGAACATAGAGCTGAGGGAACATAGAGTTAAGGGGACATAGGGCTGAGGGAACATAGGGCTGAGGGAACATAGGGCTGAGGGAACATAAGGGAACATAGAGCTGAGGGAACATAGAGCTGAGGGAACATAGGGCTGAGGGAACATAAGACTGAGGGTAACCGCAAGGTTACCGGCTCGATCCCAGGCTCCCCCAGAGTTAATGTTGAAGTGTCCTTGAACAAGACACTGAACCCTAACTGCTCCTGGTGTGTGTGTGTGTGTGTGTGTGTGTGTGTGTGTGTGTGTGTGTGTGTGTGTGTGTGTGTGTGTGTGTGTGTGTGTGTGTGTGTGTGTGTAGCGCTTTGGGTAAAGGGGCATGCCAGTGGGAGGCAACTCCTGACAGGATTTACCAAACTGGACAGGTCATGAGTGAGAAATCAGACAAAAAATAGACAAGCAACGTCTCTTGAGAGAGCCTTTTGACGTGTCCAATAGATTTCTTTGACTGTATGTATCAACATATAAACCCTAATATCACTTAACTACACCAATAAGGTGGCGGCCATCTTGAAAAATGGCCATCTAACTGTGTGTGGCTTACTGTCAAGTGACCCACAGAGGCTGTTCATGCAAATTGTCATGACTCGTATCATCAAAAAAAGTATCACTTAACTTATGCACGTAGCTGTCGGCCATCTTGAAAAATGGACACCATCTTGACATTTCAACTAGCTGCGGGTGGATTATTGTCAAGTGACTCATGGAGACTGATTATGTCAATTTTCATGTCTGTATCATCAAATAAACCATTATATCGCTATAATTATGCATTTAGGTGGCGGCCATCTTGAAAAATGGACGCCATATTGAAATTTCAACTAGCTGGGGGTGGCTTATTGTCAAGTGACGCATAGAGACTGATTATGCCAATTTTCATGCTTGTATCACCAAATACACCAATATATCACTCCATTGTTCCACTAAGGTGACAGCCATCTTGAAAAATGGCCGCCATTTTGAAATTTCAATTGCCTCTGTCAATTTTCTTGTCAAGTGACCCCTGGAGACCACTGATACCAATTTTCACGCTTGTAACCCAAAATGCAGAATGCTTATGAAAATAAGCACTTAGCCGCTCCACTACAACAACAAATCCAATAAAGGAATTATAGGCAACGTTAGTGTGTACAAACTGTGTTTGTAAACAAATTTGAATCTAACTTCACCTCACCTCCACTCTATTGGCGCATTATCAAACTGCTGGAGGTTGCTGCGCTGTGATTGGGGGGAAAACAAATAATAAAGCTATATTATGCAATTTTATTTTTGGTTAAACGTTGCCTATAATATCAGTAATACAGTATTTAATGGATTGACTGATTGACTCACTGACTGTTGAAGGGAGGGAGGGAATATTTAGTAGTACATTTTATGTTAGTGAAGAAGGAGGGCATGAAGTCACACTTTTTTGATGTCTGGTGATATGTATTATACGGCAGTCCACATTTTTTGGTTGCCATAACAGTAGAAACGGATTCATCCCTGTGTTTTGTGCTGAATCCAGTGGTAGGAATGAGATCAGTGGAGCCTCCCACCGGTCTAGCGGTGCCCGCCGCGTGTGAACGTCTCTCGCTCTTTTAGAAGTGCTCTGACAGGTGTGTAGGCGGTGATGCATGCGTGGCCGGTCCCTCGAGTCACCCAGGGCCCCCCTGGTTCCATTCGTAACGCAAAAACTAATACACATCGCGCGACATCAGAAAGACTGGACAGGATGTGTGTGTGTGTGTGTGTGTGTGTGTGTGTGTGCGCGTGTGTGGCGCTGCACATGTGCATGAGTTACTATCTAAGCCGTCTGGTGTGCATCTAGCCTGTGTTCACCTATTGTCCATGTTGCAGGATCTAGGGGGTGATTTTTGCGTCAAATCTTCACCAAAACTATCAGACCCGTGCTATGAGCTTGTAGGTCTGATATTTTCCAATAACTAAAGTAATGCCAATGATGATATTAAGTAATGCTAGCTAATGCTAATGCTAAGTATTGTTAATAATGCTAACAATGCTAAGTAGTGCTAATGATAAATTGTTAATAATGCTAATAATGCTAAGTGAATTTGACGCATTTCACCTCCTTCATGATAGTGAATGTGTGTTCTGGGGACACCCCCCAGGGGTCCTTAAGATAAAATGCATGTCAAACGTCAATGATTCTCAACGGCAGCGACAGTAGTGGGTGGAGAGTGATGGCAGCGACGGTAGTGGATGGAGAGGGGGATGGCAGCGACCGCAGTGGGTGGAGAGGGGGGTGGCAGCGACGGAAGTGGGTGGAGAGGGATGGCAGCGACGGTAGTGGATGGAGAGTGGGGATGGCAGCGACCGCAGTGGGTGGAGAGGGGGGTGGCAGCGACGGTAGTGGGTGATGGCAGCGACGGCAGTGGTTGGAGATGGGGATGGCAGCGACGGCAGTGGGTGATGGCAGCGACGGCAGTGGGTGGAAAGGGGGATGGCAGCGACGGCAGTGGGTGATGGCAGCGACGGCAGTGGGTGGAGAGGGGGATGGCAGCAGTGGGTGGAGAGGGGGATGGCAGCGACGGCAGTGGGTGGAGAGGGGGATGGCAGCGACGGTAGTGGGTGATGGCAGCGACCGCAGTGGGTGGAGAGGGGGATGGCAGCAGTGGGTGGAGAGGGGGATGGCAGCGACGGCAGTGGGTGGAGAGGGGGATGGCAGCGACGGTAGTGGGTGATGGCAGCGACCGCAGTGGGTGGAGAGGGGGATGGCAGCGACCGCAGTGGGTGATGGCAGCAAGCGCAGTGGGTGGAGAGAGGGATGGCAGCGACGGCAGTGGGTGATGGCAGCGACGGTAGTGGGTGGAGAGAGGGATGGCAGCGACCGCAGTGGATGATGGCAGCGACGGTAGTGGGTGGAGAGGGGGGGTGGCAGCGATGGCAGTGGGTGGAGAGGGGGATGGCAGCGACCGCAGTGGATGGAGAGGGGGGTGGCAGCGACGGTAGTGGGTGATGGCAGCGACGGCAGTGGATGGAGAGGGGGATGGCAGCGACCGCAGTGGGTGATGGCAGCGACCACAGTGGGTGGAGAGGGGGGTGGCAGCGACGGCAGTGGGTGGGAGAGGGGGGTGGCAGCGATGGTAGTGGGTGGAGAGAGGGAAGGAAGCAGTGGGTGGAGAGAGGGATGGCAGCGACGGCAGTGGGTGGAGAGGGGGATGGCAGCGACCGCAGTGGGTGGAGAGGGGGATGGCAGCGACGGTAGTGGGTGGAGAGAGGGATGGCAGCGACGGTAGTGGGTGGAGAGACGGATGGCAGCGACCGCAGTGGGTGGAGAGGGGGGTGGCAGCGACGGCAGTGGGTGATGGCAGCGACCGCAGTGGGTGGAGAGGGGGATGGCAGCGACCGCAGTGGGTGATGGCAGCGACCGCAGTGGGTGGGGAGAGGGATGGCAGCGACCGCAGTGGGTGGAGAGGGGGATGGCAGCAGTGGGTGGAGAGGGGGATGGCAGCGACCGCAGTGGGTGGAGAGAGGGATGGCAGCGACCGCAGTGGGTGATGGCAGCGACCGCAGTGGGTGGAGAGAGAGATGGCAGCGACCGCAGTGGGTGGAGAGGGGGATGGCAGCGCCCGCATTGGGTGGAGAGGGGGATGGCAGCGCCCGCATTGGGTGGAGAGGGGGATGGCAGCGCCCGCATTGGGTGGAGAGGGGGATGGCAGCGACCGCAGTGGGTGGAGAGGGGGATGGCAGCAGTGGGTGGAGAGAGGGATGGCAGCGACGGTAGTGGATGGAGAGGGGGATGGCAGCGACCGCAGTGGGTGGAGAGGGGGGTGGCAGCGACGGCAGTGGGTGATGGCAGCGACGGCAGTGGGTGGAGAGGGGATGGCAGCGACGGCAGTGGGTGATGGCAGCGACGGCAGTGGGTGGAGAGGGGGATGGCAGCGACGGCAGTGGGTGATGGCAGCGACGGCAGTGGGTGGAGAGGGGGATGGCAGCAGTGGGTGGAGAGGGGGGATGGCAGCGACCGCAGTGGGTGGAGAGGGGGGTGGCAGCGACGGCAGTGGGTGATGGCAGCGACGGCAGTGGGTGGAGAGGGGGATGGCAGCGACGGCAGTGGGTGGAGAGAGGGATGGCAGCGACGGCAGTGGGTGATGGCAGCGACGGCAGTGGGTGGAGAGGGGGATGGCAGCGACGGTAGTGGGTGGAGAGGGGATGGCAGCAGTGGGTGGAGAGGGGGATGGCAGCAGTGGGTGGAGAGGGGATGGCAGCAGTGGGTGGAGAGGGGGATGGCAGCAGTGGGTGGAGAGGGGGATGGCAGCGACGGCAGTGGGTGGAGAGGGGGATGGCAGCGACGGTAGTGGGTGATGGCAGCGACCGCAGTGGGTGGAGAGGGGGATGGCAGCGACCGCAGTGGGTGATGGCAGCGACCGCAGTGGATGGAGAGAGGGATGGCAGCGACGGCAGTGGGTGATGGCAGCGACCGCAGTGGGTGGAGAGAGGGATGGCAGCGACGGTAGTGGGTGGAGAGAGGGATGGCAGCGACGGTAGTGGGTGGAGAGAGGGATGGCAGCAGTGGGTGGAGAGGGGGATGGCAGCAGTGGGTGGAGAGAGGGATGGCAGCGACGGCAGTGGGTGGAGAGGGGGATGGCAGCGACCGCAGTGGGTGGAGAGGGGGATGGCAGCGACCGCAGTAGGTGGAGAGACGGATGGCGGCGACCGCAGTGGGTGGAGAGGGGGTGGTAGCGACGGCAGTGGGTGAAGAGGGGGATGGCAGAGACGGCAGTGGGTGATGGCCGCGACGGCAGTGGGTGGAGAGGGGGATGGCAGCGACGGCAGTGGGTGGAGAGAGGGATGGCAGCGACGGCAGTGGGTGATGGCAGCGACGGCAGTGGGTGGAGAGGGGGATGGCAGCAGTGGGTGGAGAGGGGGATGGCAGCGACGGCAGTGGGTGGAGAGGGGGATGGCAGCGACGGTAGTGGGTGATGGCAGCGACCGCAGTGGGTGGAGAGGGGGATGGCAGCGACCGCAGTGGGTGATGGCAGCGACCGCAGTGGGTGGAGAGAGGGATGGCAGCGACCGCAGTGGGTGATGGCAGCGACCGCAGTGGGTGGAGAGAGGGATGGCAGCGACGGTAGTGGGTGGAGAGAGGGATGGCAGCGACGGTAGTGGGTGGAGAAAGGGATGGCAGCAGTGGGTGGAGAGGGGGATGGCAGCAGTGGGTGGAGAGGGGGATGGCAGCGACGGCAGTGGGTGGAGAGGGGGATGGCAGCGACCGCAGTGGGTGGAGAGACGGATGGCGGCGACCGCAGTGGGTGGAGAGGGGGGTGGCAGCGACGGCAGTGGGTGGAGAGGGGGATGGCAGAGACGGCAGTGGGTGGTGGCAGCGACGGCAGTGGGTGGAGAGGGGGATGGCAGCGACCGCAGTGGGTGATGGCAGCGACGGCAGTGGGTGGAGAGGGGGATGGCAGCGACCGCAGTGGGTGGAGAGGGGGATGGCAGCAGTGGGTGGAGAGGGGGATGGCAGCGACCGCAGTGGGTGGAAAGAGGGATGGCAGCGACCGCAGTGGGTGGAGAGGGGGATGGCAGCGACGGCAGTGGGTGGAGAGGGGGATGGCAGCAGTGGGTGGAGAGGGGGATGGCAGCAGTGGGTGGAGAGAGGGATGGCAGCGACCGCAGTGGGTGGAGAGAGGGATGGCAGCGACCGCAGTGGGTGGAGAGAGGGATGGCAGCGACCGCAGTGGGTGGAGAGGGGGATGGCAGCGACAGTAGTGGGTGGAGAGGGGGATGGCAGCAGTGGGTGGAGAGGGGGATGGCAGCGACCGCAGTGGGTGGAGAGGGGGATGGCAGCGACAGTAGTGGGTGGAGAGGGGGATGGCAGCGACAGTAGTGCGTGGAGAGGGGGATGGCAGCAGTGGGTGGAGAGAGGGATGGCAGCGACCGCAGTGGGTGGAGAGAGGGATGGCAGCGACCGCAGTGGGTGGAGAGAGGGATGGCAGCAGTGGGTGGAGAGGGGGATGGCAGCGACGGCAGTGGGTGGAGAGGGGGATGGCTGCGACCGCAGTGGGTGGAGAGTGGGATGGCAGCGACGGCAGTGGGTGGAGAGGGGGATGGCAGCGACCGCAGTGGGTGGAGAGGGGGATGGCAGCAGTGGGTGGAGAGGGGGATGGCAGCAGTGGGTTGAGAGGGGGATGGCAGCGACAGTAGTGGGTGGAGAGGGGGATGGCAGCAGTGGGTGGAGAGGGGGATGGCAGCGACCACAGTGGGTGGAGAGGGGGATGGCAGCAGTGGGTGGAGAGGGGGATGGCAGCGACCGCAGTGGGTGGAGAGGGGGATGGCAGCGACCGCAGTGGGTGGAGAGGGGGGTGGCAGCGACTGTAGTGGGTGGAGAGGGGGATGACAGCGACCGCAGTGGGTGGAGAGGGGGATGGCAGCAGTGGGTGGAGAGGGGGATGGCAGCAGTGGGTGGAGAGGGGGATGGCAGCGACGGTAGTGGGTGGAGAGGGGATCGCAGCAGTGGGTGGAGAGGGGGATGGCAGCAGTGGGTGGAGAGGGGGATGGCAGCGACCGCAGTGGGTGGAGAGGGGGATGGCAGCGACGGTAGTGGGTGGAGAGGGGATGGCAGCAGTGGGTGGAGAGGGGGATGGCAGCAGTGGGTGGAGAGGGGGATGGCAGCAGTGGGTGGAGAGGGGGATGGCAGCGACTGCAGTGGGTGGAGAGGGGGATCGCAGCAGTGGGTGGAGAGGGGGATGGCAGCGACGGCAGTGGGTGGAGAGGGGGATGGCAGCAGTGGGTGGAGAGGGGATGGCAGCGACTGTAGTGGGTGGAGAGGGGGATGGCAGCAGTGGGTGGAGAGGGTATGGCAGCAGTGGGTGGAGAGGGGGATGGCAGCGACTGTAGTGGGTGGAGAGGGGGATGGCAGCAGTGGGTGGAGAGGGGGATGACAGCGACTGTAGTGGGTGGAGAGGGGGATGGCAGCAGTGGGTGGAGAGGGGGATGGCAGCGGCCGACCGCAGTGGCTCAGGGTTAGACTTCGATCCCTGGCTGCCCTAGAGTTGATGTCGAAGGGTCCTTGGACCAGCCTTTTCTGTAGTTTTGGAGTTTGCATGTTCTCTCCTTGTCCCCCTAGGGCAGTGGTTTACAACAGCTGGTCCGGGGACCACCAGTGGTCCCTGAGAGGATTATAGGTGGCCCCCAGGCTAAATGATGGAAAGTTGCTTAACCAGATGTAACTCTTTGAGAGCGTGAAAATGAAACCAAATGGATCCTTGCATCCATTTGGTTTCATTTTTACACTCTCAAGAGTTAAAATTCAATTCTTGGGCTAATTCATCATCCGAATTAGCCCAAGTCTACACAACTAAAGAATGTAGAAGATTAGTGGTCATTTTGATCTGTATTTTTGACTCTTTGGTTTCCTAAATCCAGCTTGGCTTTGTGGACAAAAGCAAAACAAATGTTTAGTTATGAGGTCTGTGAAGCTAAAATGGTCATGAAATGATGGTCTGTGGCTCAAATTCTGAATAGATAGTGGGCCCAGGTATCAAAAAGGTTGAAAACCACTGCTCTAGGTAATCCTGGTGTCTAACCTGCCTCCCCTGCCCTGGGACAGCCGGTGTGCCTGATATAGAGGGGGAAAGAAACCCGGGCAAAACTTACAAGCAGAGGGATCTGCTTCAGAGTGTAGCGCTACAATCTCACAGTCACTGTGTAAGGAGGCTTAAACTGTCTTGTACAGCCACTCTAATCTGTGTTCCCTCTGAAGCTTCTCTGTTGTCTGATCTGTGTTTCACTGGACTTTGTAACCTGCCTTTTCCGCTCCGCTCTTCTCTTTTTTTTCTCCTCCTCTCGTTTTATGTTATTGGCTGCGACTGTGCGCAACAGCCAACTAAGGATAATATAATCTATTTGGGCCAATCACACGGTTCACTGCGGCTCAGCGGTGAATTGTACGACAGTGTGAGCGGTGCGTGTGTGTGTGTGCGCGTGTGTGTGTGGTCAGGAGACGAATTGTCGTTTTCGAGGAAGCAATTCGATTGGTTGGGGAACAGCCATCCAGCTGTGCTTGATGGAACGCCTAATGAAAACATAAAAATCAGCTGTGCTGTGCCGAGTCTGATTTGGGGGGCGGGGGGCTGGGCTAGTGTTTTTTATAAGAACCAGCAGGGATGGATGGAAGTGTTCTGTACTGGCAACCCCTGGCAATATCGTGGTCAACTCCAATTCATATTCCCTGACTCTCTTTAACACTTATTTTTTTTAGAATAGACTATCAAGCAGATGAGGCAGGTTTTACTCTGAAAACCTCCGCCTCCGAATTTCCTCCCCAAAACCTGGGAGGTACTGTATAATCTTCCATTGCTACCTCGCACGTCTGCCCCACCAAACACGATGGCATGCAGAACAACCCAAGATATTTCAAATTAAAGAACCTATATTTAAAATGATTTGAAACACTACTACTGATACTAACAACCAAGAGCATTTCATCATTGAAAACAGAAAACTCTCTGAGTCAGACCTTTAGCTTCATGCATGCTGCGTCTGTTGCAACTTCAACAACAACTGAAGTTATTATTCATGCTTTACTTGCCCCCATACCATTTTCAACACCCCGAAGGTACATCAATGACATAGTAAAATGTTGAGTTTGTTAGCAGATCAAAGAGCACGTGTTCTCCGGGCCTCACCTGCACAGGTCGTCCCGTCGGCAGTAGCTCTGCAGGTGCAGGCAGTTGGGCTGCAGCGGGGAGCCGTCCCGCTGCTCCTGATAGGAGCAGGAGGGCACGATGGTCTTGCGGCGGCGTTCGCCGCAGCGCGGCTCGGCGCACGGGCAGAAGAGCACGCCCAGGCTGTACTCCTCGGGCACGCGCTCCATGAAGCGCCGCAGCGAGCGGTGGCACTTCTGGCGGTTGCAGCGCTCCGAGCCCGGCGCGCGCTTGGTGCACGCCAGCACGTACTCGCTGCGCAGCGCGCCGCACTTCTCGTACAGGCCGCAGTCCTGCGCCGCCTTCAGGCACTGGTTCTGACCGTCCAGAGGCAGGGAGGACGAGGAGGCTGGGGAGGAGGGAGGGGGGGGAGACACCACAGGAGGAGACAGGGGATTAGTTATCGCATTTTTGGCCAGGAAACACCTTTTGGGTATTCTGTAATTTATTAGCATAATTAGCATTACTTACCATTATTTCGTATTATTCGTGTTATTGACAATACTTAGCATTAGCATTACCTACTTAGCATTCACAATACTTAGCATTGCCAGCATTACTTACTTAGCATTATTACCATTACTAACAATACCTGTTAGCGTTACCATTACATAGCATTATTAGCATTATTAACAATACTTCAGCATCAGCATTGCTAGCATTAGCTAGCATTATTAGCATTATTAGCATTATTAGCATTAATGGCATTACTTTAGAAAAATATCAAATGTGGACAATATGGGCAATACTTTGCATTACAATTACCTAGTATTTTTAGCATTATTAACAATACTTAGCATTACCATTGCTTAGCATTAGTTAGCATTATCAGCATTACATAGCATTATTAGCATTACTTTAGTTACTGAAAAATATCAGATATTTTATCTGATATTTTTTGAAAATGGTGAAAATCTTTGAATTATTTTCCAGTTCAGAGTAGGTCATAGGGCCAGTGGCAGAAGTCATTGGTTTGGAGTGGCGCACTATGAGCTTGTAGGTCTGATATTTTTTAAAATGGTTAGCCTTACTTACTTAGCATTAGCAATACTTAGAATTACCAGCTTAAGCATTACTTAGAATTATTAGCAGTATTAACAATACTTAGCATTACCATTATTTAGCATTATTAACAATACTTAGCATTAGTTAAGATATTTTTTAAAAACGGCGAGTGGCAATTCAGGGCTAGGGATCGGGCCAGGCAAGACCGGGACACGAAGTGATTCAAAATGTGCTTATACTACAAATGTATTGGCATTAGGGTTGGGACTCGACCCAGGTCTTTTCAGGCCCGGTTTCATTCTTTGTGTTTAGTTTTTGCAGTTTCTGCGATTTGCAAACAGTTTTCAGTAGACCTTACCGTAAGCCCCTCCTCCAACTGCTATGGTCCAATCACGGCTAAGCACAAACTAGACAAACCTCTCCACCAATAGTTTCCCTATATGATAAAACATGTTGAAGGATTTGGAAGAGATTTTGAATGTCTGTTTCCAAAATAGAGCCACAATTTAATGTGTAATGCCCAGGATATTTGCGCTGGAATGAAGGAGCCTGTCTGGAAAGTGTCTGACCCATGGTTGAACACTAGCAATAGCAGATCTACTAGATTTAGTCAAGAGCCAATTTATCATTCGGATAAAGTGATAAAACTTTAACCCTACAAGAGAAGTGAAACGACATCTTCCGGCGGACCCCCTGGAACGCCCTCCTCCAGGCCCCTTGTCGAGGTCCTCGGACCCCTGCTTTGAAAACGGCGGGAGCCAGACAATCAATGTCCACGGTGACGTATTGACGGACAGATATGGATTTAGGTGTGATTGCGTGACAAAGGTTAGCGTGCTGCACGCCTGCCATTAAAAACAGCTCATGTGTGACACAGAGAGAGAGAGAGAGAGAGAGAGAGAGAGAGAGAGAGAGAGAGAGAGAGAGAGAGAGAGAGAGAGAGAGAGAGAGAGACAGACACACAACGACTGGCGGCACTTCCATTGTATGTGTGCTGTGCGTGCACAGGGTTGTGTGTTTACATACCAGCCACTAAGGATGCCATCCGTATGTCCATGGGCAGGTCTTCATACGGAGACACCTCTAGCTCGTCCTCGCCTGGGGAGAGAGGGAGAGACGGCAAAACAATAATAAATAATAAATTCAATTGTCAAAACAGACAATGAGTTATAGTCGCCCTCTGATCCAGGAACGCCTTGGGGTGGGGAGGTCTTGAAAGATTAATTTCTCTCAGGCGCCGTTCACACTATTAAAAGGTATTACAGGCAACTTTAGCTATAGGCAACCTAGCTATGTTATACCTAGCTATATAGCTAGGCAACCTAGCTATATTTTGTGCCTTTTCCCCCTGCTTCAGCTGTTTCCCTGCAGAGAGATACTTGCTTTGCCCTGACAAGGCACTGCTAGTGTGTGTGTGTGTGTGTGTGTGTGTGTGGGGGGGGGGGGGGTTGGGGTGACATGGCGTTGAGCCATTAGAGTTTGTACACACTAAAGATGCCTGTAATACCTTTAAATACCATAAATCAGCCATCATTTATCAAATCAGCCGCAACGAGGTGGTAAACATGTCCTATGCTGTTTTTTTACCCTCTCCCATCTTCAGAAGTCAAGACACCCCTTGAAAATGAATGGAACTGGTCTCTATCATGGGAGATTTCATCAAAACCTTCTGGATTTACCAGATGTAATAGAGTGAACGCAGCCTCAGACTGACAGACTGAGCTACAACGCAAAAAGCAGCGAGAGAAGAGGTGGGTATACAGGTTGGATTAAGAATGTTAAAGTGGCAGGAGGATGTGTGTGATGGGATGATCGAGAGAGAGAGAGAGAGAGAGAGAGAGAGAGAGAGAGAGAGAGAGAGAGAGAGAGAGAGAGAGAGAGAGAGAGAGAGAGAGAGAGAGAGAGAGAGAGAGAGAGAGAGAGAGAAATTAGGTGAAAGCAGAAAACAGGCCTGGATTGAATTATCTAAATCCTAAGTGACATTAATTCCTAGTTAGCAGTGACTGTGGAGTTGGGAATAATTCTAAAATAATTCCCTAAAGCTAACCAACTAACAGAGTGGCCAGGGGTTTATAGATGAAGTGCTGTATAGTGCTGGTGGCCTGTTGTCTGGCCCACAGCCCATTGCTGTCCCCCTCTCTCTCTACACACACCCACATGTCTTTAAAAATCCAGGCCAGGCCTGACCAGACTACAGCTTAGCCCTGCACTATTGTTGACAAAACTTGGGACGGAGGCGAGTACAAGCAGACGCGTAAAGAAACTGCTCCTTGAATGCATTCATAACCACTAGCTGTAGTGCCATCGCTAACAAAAAAAAAACACAGCCTTGGTGCAGTTGTTTCTGAGGTTGTGTTTTTTTTTTCTTTTCTTTTTTTTGGCTGCCGTACAAGCGTGTCCAATTCGCATCATCTACTCCCCTGCAAAAGGGGAAAAAAAGAGCTGACCGAGGGAGAATGGAGCTGTCGTTTACTATTATATTGTTTTGTGAACTTGATGCGTCCTCAGCAAAGCGAGCTCATTTAAGGCACTGTGGTTTTACCGTGACCCCCCGAAACCGCTCACCGCACACTGACACACACCCACACACACACACACAGCTAATGTCCCAAACCCTGCGTTGCCATGTCCGCTTATTATAATTGACTTTGGGCTGGAGCACATCTACATTAATGCGGGACGTCCTCATGACCGGCGGTGCTCGCGTGGTGTGTCTGTTCCCACAGCATCGGTTCGCTGGCTGGCAGTTCTTTTGACGCCTTTGGCAGTGTCCTGCTATAGTCTCATTTCACCTCTGAGTCTTGGCCGCTGTTCCCTGGTTCACCCTTGTATCTCAAGAGTTTTATTGGTATGACATGTGTGCTTTTGCCGATGTTAACGCTTTTAACTACTCAACCCGAGTTACCCGACTTGACTCGTTGTAGAGCAGCTTCCCTGCATTATATTGAGATGCCCGAGAGGTGCTTTCATGGTTTAATCTGTGCTTTTAATCTGTTCCAGTTCATACCGGCGATTTACTGGACCTCTATGGACATGAGGCACGTGCAGGTGATGTTGCCGATTGAAAGTGGTTTTCTCCACTCAAGGAGGCCCTGATGTGTGGTCTGCCAAATTACAGATGAACATGGACACTTCCTGACTCTTCTCAAATCCCGTGAGTTTGTTGCTGGCTTAAAGAAAGATCGATAACAAAGTAGATTGTCTCGTTTCTATCGCTAAAATAAGCCATTTTAGGTAGTAAATACTGTGTGCCTTGTGATGATTGGGTCCAGTATGTACTAGTTCACGGTCCATGGAGTTAATGAGTGCATCTGAAGCATATGTTCACGTTCGTTCTCCCTTTGGAAATGAATAGACTCCAACATTCTTCCGGTCTCCTAATATTGTCCCGCCCCCTTCTGGTAGTAAAGCAAGTCGGCCTCTCTTGCCATTGGCCTCTTGGGGTCTGTCACTCTAGAGCGCAAAGACTTCTGGGAAAATGAGTTCAATGGAAGTCTAGGGTGGCTTTCCCTAGGGTCCAGCGGCCCTGACATTTTGAAGTTCTTTCGGATCGCGACGGCAGATGTGTTTTGTGTTTGACCACAAGCCATGGGACTATTTTCAAGGGGAATAGCGTGCATCAAAGGTGCCACTACTTTGGTGTAGTAGCCTAGGCGCAGCAGACTATGCTCCAAAGGTAATCAAACAGTCCTAGTAGCCTGGATACATGTATGTGATCATATCTAAAGCGGTAGATATATACTGCATGAAGCATCTACAGTAGATACTTCTGCAGGGTTTGGCTTCATGCTTCAGCGTTCACTGCCATACAGGAGGACAGAACCTTACCATTGCGTAGAAGAAGATGAGATAAAGAAAGCCTTCTTGGACTATATCATCTTATAAGGACGAACTGGTTTAACCAAGATGCCAAACACTTACCAAACCACACAGCTGACCCCAACTGTACTGAACCCGGACCCCTCCAGAGTGTTAATTAGCTGTGTAAGTGACCACACTGGACTCTGCACTCTCTCTCTCTCCTCTCTCTCTCTCTCTCCTCACTCTCTCTCTCTCTCTCTCTCTCTCTCCTCTCCACACACACACACACACACAGACGATGTGATATGCAGCAGTACTGCTGGTTTCCGCAGGTGGAAACGGTTGGGTGTGTAATAAACCTGCCAGGTCGATATTTTCGTAAATTGTCGCCCCTATCTGATCATAATATCTTTCCCTCATCTCTCAAAGGTATCAGATCTACAAGCTCTCGAAATATGTCCCAAAGCAGAGTACTGTACTTTGACTACTATTATTTCAGTGTTTTCAATACTTTATACAACATTTTCACTACATCCCGTAGGCAAATATTAACTTAAATAGCTGGATAGATCGCTCGGGATTTGCCACAAAGTAAGGTCAGTGTTACTCATTCCAGGAGTGTCCGATATCTACACGCCATACCTTGTTGTAAAGGTGACAAATTAATGATTAAAACCATACATGAGATACAATACTAATTGGTATTATTAAGGCGGAGGCAACAATGGACCTTTAGCTAAGCCCCTCCCAAACTGCTATTGTCCAATAGACCTTTAGATAACCCCCTCCCCAAACTACTATGGTCCAATCACAGCTAACCATAGCATGTGATGGACAAACCTCTCCACCAATAGCTTCCCTATATGATAAAACATTAAATTTAAAAATAAATGCCACACACACATTTTTCCACTGCATAGGACATGCCTTGTTGATGGATTTGGAAGAGATTTTTAAGGTCTGGTTCCAAAAATGAACCAGTATTTATTGTGTAAATTCCATGATATTTACATTGAAATGAATGAGCATGGCTGGAGAGTGTCCTAGGGTGGACAAGAAGGCGGGGCTTAGCTAAAGGTCCATTACCAAAGTTTGGTTTTCCAACTTACGTGGCTACCAAATGTCTTTTTTCCTTTGCTACTTAAAAATAGCCATGGATAGAAATGTTCATGACTCGAGTATCATAATAAAAAGTCAAGTGTGTGCCTGTGTGCATATCTATGTGTGCATGCATGCGTGCAGACGTATGTGTGCCTGCGTGTGCGCATGTGCGTGTGCGTGTGTGTGTGTGAGAGAGAGCCTGCTAACTCCTCCCCTGTGGCCCATTAGTCAGCAGAGCATTAGTGTAATTACACCCTGCTCCTCGTGGCTCCCAGTGCTGCTAGGCTAGGCCGCTCTAGCGCGCGTCATTACCATAAATATATAGCCACCCCGATCGGGGATTTACATACATAATAAATAATAATAATATCTGGGATTTATATAGAGCTTTTCATAATGTACTCAAAGATGCTTTACATGCGCGGGGGCCAAACACTTTACATTTGTCATTACGTTACAGGATGGAGTCACTGTGTTTTTTGTGTGCCGGGTGTACTTTGCGGGAGGACACTTAATCGCGACCATATAGCGGTGGGTTCCTAAACATCATCGCGTCCAGGACCCCCGGATTAGATCCCCCGTTGAAAGTACATGCCAGAGACCCCTAGATTCTCAACCCGTTTAAAGGACCCCCAGTGTGACATGCATTTAATTCCATTTCTTCTTCAAAACATGTGATTTCATATGGTGTCCCCTTGTAAACACTACGGTGGCCCATTTGATACACTTGACATAATACAATGACAGAGTTATGAATGAATGAATGAAAAGACAAAAGAAAATCAAATAATAAAAGTAAGAGATGTGTGTCATAACATATCTGATTAAGGTAAGAAAACAGCTAGTCCAGAATACTCCTTTGAGACGACCCGATTTATAAACCTATCATGGATGGCAGGAGTCCCTCAGGGGTCGGTATACTGGCCTGGGGGGGTGAGGGGTCTTTTTCCACGTTATCACGGTGGAAAAAAGCTAAAATGCACTTTGCTAAAACTGTCCCCACAATGCAGACATCCCCCCAGGAATGTACTGTGTGTGTGTGTGTGTGTGTGTGTGTGTGTGTGTGTGTGTGTGTGTGTGTGTGTGTGTGTGTGTGTGTGTGTGTGTGTGTCTACTACACTACATCATCTGTCAGAACAAGCTATTCATGAACAACTTCATATTTCTCACTCCACTTCCCGACATAACAATCACTCTTAAGGTGAATGTGCACTCTGTGTGCATTATGTGCGTGCCTGTCAGAACCATTGCGTGTGTGTGTGTGTGTGTGTGTGTGTGTGTGTGTGTGTGTGTGTGTGTGTGTGTGTGTGTGTGTGTGTGTGTGTGTGTGTGTGTGTGTGTGTCTGCCTTTTGTCTCACTGTACAAATGACTTCATCGGCTGTCAGGTAAAAAAAAAAAACTGCATCTCCGTACAGTATTTCAACTTATATATTCCTTCGTAAATGTGTTGGGTCCCGGTCCCGGTAGCAGATCTACAAGCTCATTGTGAGCTTTCACACCTGCTATCTTGACTCCGTTAAGTCAGGGCTGGCATCATAAGGTTGGAGACTGGAGGACGTCACTTTTTGGTTGTCGTTTGGCTCAAGGGGTCGTCTGTCAACACAGTATTCACACAGCCAACGGTGCACTAACAGGGTCAAAAAACAGGGACTAAAAAAATGTATGGAAATGTGATTTCAAGGGGGAGTGCTTAGTGTTAACGTCATTCATCAGGATTGGATATAGTGAATCATATAATTAATACAAGCGTATCATTTGGAGATCTAAAAAGGTCAGAGGTCATTTGACATGACCGTGAACTTCAGTTTTTGACCATTACCCTGTGACTGTCTGTCTACCATCTTGCCGAATTTCGTGGAAAGCGACAGCACAGAACTGGCATAGTTGCAAAGTGTCTGAATAAGAAAAAAGAAAACACACAAAAAAAGTTAGAAGCTGGAGATAAGAGGTTTTCCCGGCGCTCGGCGAGGATAAATGACATGACACATCTGAGCGTAGCAGCGCTAGCTCCCTGCTGCAACAGATGGTCAGCGGCAGGTATATAATCTCATTAGGAGATTGGTTGCCATACCGACGTTGATTGATGGTCGATGCAACGCAACCTCTGTCGGGGGGATACCTCGTAAGTCCGAAACGTGCCGTTTCGGGAAATGAAACAAACAAACAAACAAACAAGCAAACTTGTGCTTGAAGGAAAAGCCTGCCATTGCCAAAAATACATGCTAGAACAAGCCATCCAAACAAGCAGGACGTGGCGCCACAGCTTGGTTGAAAACACGGGCTGAACACAAGCCAGGTCTGGAGACACCTCTACTCATAGTGGAGCCATCCGGGCCAGAAACTGGAAATTTCCGGTTCCGGTGCGTGATTTCCGGTGCGCGATTTCCAGTGCGTCATTTTCCCGGGGTATCCCCATAAAAAAACATATTTAGAACCGGCTTTGGGGGCTGAAATTCAGGGAATGGCTTATGTGACAAATATGCCAGCAATAATGGATATCAAATTTATTATCGGTTTTAATGACAAAGTTACGTAGTATACCTTTAATTTAATTTTAATATCAGACAGACACGTATATCTGAGAGAGGGGTTATGATGTCAACACAGATGCATGCGTGGGATCCGTGGCGGAAATAGTTCTATGATAAGTGTAAACAGCTGAAACAGCTTAGTGAATCTAACCCGAACAGTTCATGAGAGAATACTCCCCCACTCCCAGCTGTTGACACCACTGACCCAAGAGGTTAAAGGGACATTTCACTTAATAAATAAAAGACTTGGTCATTTCATTGTCTACCCTGGCCTATATGAACATCCCAGAGACTTTTTATATTTGTTCGATTAAATAGTCGATATTATTCATTTTACTGTAGCTGCATTGCCAGAGAGAGAGAGAGAGAGAGAGAGAGAGAGAGAGAGAGAGAGAGAGAGAGAGAGAGAGAGAGAGAGAGAGAGAGTACATAATTGTTGTCTTGACTCTATTGTTGTACTGCCGTATTCTGCTCAGTGGCGTTTCTAAGCAATTTGGAGCCCCAAATTGCTTAAATGGACCCTTATGGGTCCATTTGGTAAGGGGGGGCTCCAGGGAAATCTCCTGTGACGGCACAGTAACATGGTGCCCCCCAAGGGATAAAAATATGAACTATTTTTAAACTAAAGAATATATGTTTGTTTTAAATGTTCAATTCTATTTATAGAGGGCAAGTATTATTTATTTATCCATATGAGGCTTATTAGCCTGGGATCCTTTTAAAGCATGTCTGGTCCAGGCAACTGGCTAGTCTGCCTAATGGCAAAAACGCTCCGGGAGATAGAGACGGGGAGAGAAAGCGGGTACATAATTGTTGTCTTGATTGTATTGTTTGTATTTGTATTGTACTGTCGTATTGTTCTTTTTCCTTTGGCAAAAGTAAACATATGTTTTCTCATGCCAATAAAGATCCTTTGAGTTGAATTGAATTGAGAGACAGAGAAAGAGAGAGAGAGTAGCAGTGTTGCCAACTTGCCCTATTTGTTGCTATAATTAGCTTTTTTTCAGACCCCCCTAGTTGTGATTAGTGAAAAATTCCTGGCGGAAAATCTAGTGCTTTTTTGCTGGAGAGCAATGATAGAGTCCTCCTTCCTTCCTAGAAAGGACCATTGGTAACCAAATGGACCCTTATAGATCTGTAACGCTTGAGAGTGTTAAATAAAACCAAATGGACCCTTACGGGTCCTTTTGGCCTACATGGGTTAAGGCCTAAACGGATTATTTATTCAATTTTCTAGAATCTACATGTTTAGAAAATTAATCATTGCTATTTTGACCAACATTTTTGCCAGTTATCTCTCCTAAATTAGTCCGAGAGACTAAAGTCAACATCAAATGGTGGTCCTCCGTGGCTAAAATGCAGAATAAATAGTGGACCCTGGTAAGAAAATGGTTGAAAAAACCCACTGCTCTAGCGCATTCTAGTGCATTTTGGAAGTGCCCCTAGTGGAGTTTTGGATTTGGGCAGTTGTCAACCCTGTGAGTGTAGTACCTGGCAGCAGTCTGACGCTCCAGTAGACGCGGAGGCAGTGCTCCTCGCGGCGCGCCGCCCCTCGCTGACACCTGCAGGCCAGCAGCTGCGGGTGCAGGGCCAGCAGCGCGTCCTGGCTCTCCAGGCACTCGGCGGCCGTGCGCTCGCCCAGCGCCGCCAGCGCCTCCTCGGCAGCGCACAGCTCCAGGCCGCGGTAGAGCGCCTCGCAGCGCGCGTCCTCCTCCACGCACGCCCGGTGCGCCTCCACGCAGTCCGGCGCCGCTGGCACCAGGGCCGAGGCCGGGCCGAGGCCGTGGGCCGACGACGGGGGAGAGGACATGAGGGACACGCCTGAAAGGACAACCAGAGAGAGCAGGGTTATGGTGATGGTTTGGGAGGTTGCATTACATTTGGGTTTAGTTTTAGGTTGTTTTGAAGGTTTTTTCTCGCTTAGTTTTGGAACAGTGCGCATGGTCTCCCTTAACTCAATTTTTGACGAGAACACCTGTTGGTGTGCTAAACTTTATTAGCATAATTAGCATTACTTAGCATCATTATTATTATTGGCATTACTTAACTTTATTAGCATTTTCAGTGTTGCGCAATAACACGTTACATATAAGGCGTTACTGTAATTGCGATACTTGTCAGAAACACAAGCTATAATGCGTATGTTTTTATATCCTGTATCGCCGTTACCGTTACTAAACGGTCCGTTACGCCGTTATTCTTCCGTTATTTTTCATCCATACAATCTCGGGGGAGACTGAGAACGACAGCCAGTCTGCTTGTCACAGTCAGCAGACCTCCAAACCAATACATATAAGCTAAAAGCTGCGCTGTTTACATCCAAATAATCTTAAAAAAGTGATCTTAATCACTGATCTTAATTTTTTGGTTCACGGATGTACTACCGAAGTATAATGGGGAACAACACACACACCCTCACACGTTGCGTTACTTACACCACGTGCAACACTCCAAACACCTCAAATGAACAATTTGGATATGGTCACCCTACCTACATCCCCCACAACTGCACGTTTTCGGTTTGATAGTAGCGGCTGTTTCAAACGAATCCAAACAGACACTTGTATTTTCTGTCCTGAATGGCAGCAGCTGCGGCCTAGTATTATTGCACTTAGGCTTTGTGAAAGTCAATTTGTTTTACACGTCTTTAACTAAACCTGAATAAAATTTAAAAAGACACTAAACTAACCCTATATACCGCAACTTAAACCGTGAGTCATATTGCTGCCGAGGTATTCGACAATGTTATCACACACTGCACCTCTCTTCTAATAGCGTGCAGCAGCCGCCCTAATTCTATTCCACTCCACTCCAGTGCTCTACGCGACGTTCCCCTTGGGAGCTTACTGTAAACAATTCACTCCACACACCTTACGTTAGGGAAATTACTTCCAGCAGCTATAGCGAGCACACAAAATGAAATGGACGCCTACTCTCCTTTTTCAAGTTGAATAAATTCATGACAAATAACTCTCTCTCTCCCTCTCTGAGTCCTATGAACTTGCATTGTCATGCTGTACGGGACTGTGTATGCTGGCATGTGTGTGTGTGTTTGCGTATGTGTGTTTTCTACAGCTCAACACCGAGGCTTGCACGGTTTGATACCGTATAATTTCTCATTTTATCTGGGTGGAATCTGGGCGGCGGTTCGGGTCGGACTGTAAAAAAAAAGAATGGACGTCTGCGCCGCCGCCGCCGCTGCTGTCAACCTTCAGGCTTGTTGTCGCAAAGTCACACGAGTGGAGGAACAAAGTGTGCTCCTCGCTTTGTTAAAGACCCCCAGACCTCATTCATTCTGCAAGAAATGTCTTCCACAATCGTTACAGTTTATCAGCGTGCTCTCAAACTCTATTCATGTCAAGGACACCCAGAACGATCTGCATTTTGGCCGCATCAGAGCCCCTTCGGAAAATAGGCTGTTCTGGAGATGACACCCCCTCCCCTACTCCAAGAAGCAAGTATTTGAGTTAAAAATGTTTGCTGAGGAAAGAATATAATACGAATGTAATATAAGCTCAATAAGAGCTTATAGATCTGCTAATTGCATTACACATGGGTATATAATATTGCATTTCTATAGCAGTTATCCTTAAAAGGATCCCTGGCTAATAAGACAAATATGCCTTAAACACTATAGTTGCCTTCTATAACTAAAACATACAGATAAAAAGGCCTACTTTATTTATTTATTTTTCATAAATAGAGAATCACTCAATAGGAACTGCTCGTGCATGTTGATGATGTCACATGAGCATATGCATTCCGTATATTCCATAGAGCTGGACCACGAGCAGACAGATGACATCATCATCCTGTGATGGGACTGGAGCAGTTTCTGTTTAGTGAAATATTCTCTATTCATGACGAAATAAAATACCAAAGGTGCTTGTATTTGTTTATTTTAGCTGTACAGGGCAAGTATAATTTTTTAAGCGATATTTGTCTTATTAGCCAGAGAATCGCTGTTTTTTTCTAATGACAGAATGTGTGTAGCCACTGTAAATTGTCCAAGAAACTAGCTAGCCTAGCCCCCCAGTCTGCTGCTCTATAGAGAACAGAAACTAGCTAGCTTAGTCGCCCAGTCTGCCGCTCTATAGAGAACAGAAACTAGCTAGCCTAGCCCCCCAGTCTGCTGCTCTATAGAGAACAGAAACTAGCTAGCCTAGTCGCCCAGTCTGCCGCTCTATAGAGAACAGAAACTAGCTAGCCTAGTCGCCCAGTCTGCCGCTCTATAGAGAACAGAAACTAGCTAGCCTAGCCACCCAGTCTGCTGCTCTATAGAGAACAGAAACTAGCTAGCCTAGTCGCCCAGTCTGCCGCTCTATAGAGAACAGAAACTAGCTAGCCTAGCCACCCAGTCTGCTGCTCTATAGAGAACAGAAACTAGCTAGCCTAGTCGCCCAGTCTGCCGCTCTATAGAGAACAGAAACTAGCTAGCCTAGTCGCCCAGTCTGCCGCTCTATAGAGAACAGAAACTAGCTAGCCTAGTCGCCCAGTCTGCCGCTCTATAGAGAACAGAAACTAGCTAGCCTAGTCGCCCAGTCTGCTGCTCTATAGAGAACAGAAACTAGCTAGCCTAGTCGCCCAGTCTGCCGCTCTATAGAGAACAGAAACTAGCTAGCCTAGCCCCCCCAGTCTGCTGCTCTATAGAGAACAGAAACTAGCTAGCCTAGTCGCCCAGTCTGCTGCTCTATAGAGAACAGAAACTAGCTAGCCTAGTCGCCCAGTCTGCCGCTCTATAGAGAACAGAAACTAGCTAGCCTAGTCGCCCAGTCTGCTGCTGCGCACTGAGAGAAAAACACCAGCTGGAATCTTTGCACTGATTAGACCCTAACTGCATGTGACATGTTCCAACCAATCAGATTAGTTCCTCAAAACAACCTATTGTAAAATGTGGAAACAATCTAATGAAAACAATCTGCTATCTGGCCTGAAACATAAAATGTCCATATTATTTGCTTGTAAATTATATTCCTACTTGATCATGCTACAGTGTCACACAAAAAAACGTCAAATTGATCCGCTTGCATATGATTATTTTCTTCCATTTGCATCCTGAAAAGCACCCGTTTTGTTGACCCGAGTTGATCCGACAAGAGATTGGCCGGCTCACTCACACTCACTCTGTCCAATCTCGAGGTCCGGTTCACTAAACCCATCGCACTATAATGTGTAATGGCGGCGCAAATGCATACAGCCATAAAAGATCCATGGCGGGGTGCAACTTGACCTTGTTTTGCATCTGATTGCAATTATCCCTGTTGGCTCAGCATAACATATACGGTGGCTCTGCGCCACACGGTTTATTCTGGCCTGCGCTGGCATCCCCCCCCTCTCCCACGACTGGCACCGAGCGGAGAGTTTGAGTTACACCGGTGCCGAGGTACACCTGACAGAATGCCAAGCGCGCCGTAATCATCATAACGGTTTAATTTGATTGCAGTGAACAGACTCGACCATCTTGCAATTTGATGCTCTTTTGTTGGTAAAATCATAGATTTTACGCGGGCCTATAAAAGTAGCCTGGGAACCCGATGAACGTGCCAGCAGTGGAAAAAAATAATAAACGAGAAAGGTTGCAATTCTGGGATCGATTCCCTCGATCAGCTGGGTAAGTGGTACAAGTACAGTAGAGCCTGACCGATGCCATACTTTTGAGGACGATGCCCATAGCGATTTTTTGAAAAAAAAAAAAAAACTACGTTTTTACCATGTTTTGGACCGTTGTTTAACTAACAATGAATTAAAATAATAACATAACATTTAAAAAACTTCTAAACTTTCTCTTCTTTCTTAAGTTAACAATAGAAATAATTCACACTTTTCTGTTCCAGGAATACATTAATCGGCCAATTTATCGCCGATATCTCGGCCGATACATCGGTACGGATTTCACCAACATATCGGTCAGGCTCTAAAGTACAGCGTGATGACAATTAGGGTCGACCCGTTTTGATGACGTGATTGCAAACCGGTGGAACAGATGGATCGTGACATCAACAGGTTAATCACTGCATAAACTGTACTGTGCACACAGTGCAGTCCAAGCAATGAACCCCGAAGCCTACTAAGAATGTTAAACTTATCATGTGTTGTGACCAAATATTCTGACAACATTTGTACCTCTTCTGAGCTTTGGGAAGGTGCGCACGCATGCACACACGCGCGCGCGCACACACACACACACACACACACACACACACACACACACACACACACACACACACACACACACACACACACACACACACACACACACACACACACACACACACACACACACACACAGAAAAGTAATCCGGCCGCAAAAAAAAAACCATGAAACGTCTGTGACAACCCCCCTCAGGGGCTCTGAAACATAGGCTCAGAGCAACGTCTGACATGTCATCGTGGCCCGTCTACTCCATGCAGGGGAGTCTTGGCGACGGCACCCCGGGGTGCTGCTGCTCCGTGACGCACAGCCCAGGACAGACCGCCGGAAATATGGCCTTGGAAATAGTCGGAATTTAACAGTGTCACTTCGGGTTTAACAAAATTATTGTAGACCCTCTAGAGCAGGGGTTGTCAAGCTGGTGATCCGAGACCACGCAGGGGTCTTGGAGAGGTCTGATGCAGGGTTGGATGGATTTAGCCAGCCCTACTAGGGTGGGCTGGAAGAATCGCAGGGTGGGCAACCCTATACGAACCTTTTTGATAACATGGCCCACTATTTATTCGGCATTTGAGCCACAGATGACATTTTTAGCCCCACAGACCCCAAAACTAAAGATCTCTTTTGCTTTTGTCCAAAATTTCAGGCTGGATTTGGGAAGAAAAACAGTCAGACATACAGCTCAAAATGAGCAATAAATCTTTTACATTCTCTAGTTGAGTAACTTGGGCTAATTCACATGATGAATATTTTAAGTCTTGAGAGCGTAAAAATGAAACGAAATGAACCCGCAAGGGTCCATTTGGTTTCATTTTTATGCTCTGAAAGAGTTACATCTGGTTAATCAACTTTCCACCATTTAGCCTGGGGACCACCTGGAACTCTTTTAAGGACCACTAGTGGTCCCCGGACCACTGGTTGAAAACCACTGACATTACTTTTCATTGGGCAGGATGCACATTTGGGTGCCCTGCCCCCCTCTAGAACCGGCCCTGGTCTGATGGCTGATGTGTCCCGTGATGTGATTTCCACAAAGGAATAAACGCTGCTACTTACGCCTACTTCACCTGGTCCACTAATGACTCTATAGCAGGCCTGCCCAACGTGGGGACCGTGATCTACCGGTAGATCTCGGCCTGATCACGAGTAGATCTCGGGAGATGCGGGGGAAAGGAAAAAAATGGGGTGGAAAAGATAAAAGAGCGATTTTTCGTGTGTGTGTGTGTGTGTGTGTGTGTGTGTGTGTGTGTGTGTGTGTGTGTGTGTGTGTGTGTGTGTGTGTGTGTGTGTGTGTGTGTGTGTGTGCGCACGCGCGCACACACACACACACACAAAGTGTGTCTACAAAGTGTGTCTACAAAGTGTCTCATTTGGAGGATTGTTGTCTGCACTCTGTGAATTATGCCAACAGTATTGTTCTGCAACGTGTAATGAACTGTTCTTATTATGATTGCATTTGCAATGGCAGTGTTTGACAAAGTCTGTTGTGCTTATGTTGTACTGTTGTAGGCCTACTTATGACAAGTCTGTTGTACTTTATGCAGTGTTGGGGAATATTACTTAGGAAAGTAATATATTACTTATTACTTATTACCCCTTTAGAAAAGTAATAATATTACACTACTTATTACTTGGATGCAAAAGTAATATGTAGTATATTACATATTACTTTTTTATATTACTTTTGCACCCAGATCCCTGAAAAAAGGAAAGTAGCTACAACTACACAATCTGTCAGCTTCTTTTAGAGCTGAATCTAAAGAAGAAGAATAACAAGAGTCACCAATCAGCCAAACATCAATTGGGTGACTGTTGCCCCCACCACCTGACTACGGATAAGCAGGTTAAGATGGATGGATGTAGGCCTATTTAGATGAATGTATTTAGATGAATGAATACAGGCATCCCACCCTGGAAAAAAATACTAAAATATATTAATATTTATATGCCACACATGATTAACATAGCCTACCATAGATTACATAGTTATTATTTCAGTCAGTGGATTGTTATTTGGTTACAGTTCTGTCTGTCAACTATGTTTTAATGCAAAATTTAAAAATGTATGATAAACATACATAAGCATAAGATCTTTTTGATTTAATATTGAGTATATGAGGGCTTATAGCTCCAGTGGCTTAATTGATGATACTGTGCAAACAGAGTTAATTAGAACAGCTGTGTATCGGAAATCCCCTGGCAGACAGCGCAGCAGCGAGTGTGGACATTTAGCCCATCTATTGTGTGATAAAACACATATTATAAACGCATGACTTGTATGGCAAATGAAAATATCCTTGGATATACTTGGACCACAGTTGGAATTATTGCAATCGGGTGAGCATGGCCTGAGAGTTTTTCGATTCAAATCTCAACAAAGAATCAAGGTAAGAGCAATGCAGAGCATTAGCGCCAACTCCGTTCTCTTTATGTGGCCAGTCCAAGCGCGGCTCTTCTACATAGACTTCTATTGAGGATCGGGAGGGACAACAAGCTGCACAAACAGCTTTCGAGCGCTACGTTTCTGACGCCTCAATGTCGCAGCTTTGACACCAGATGTCTTTGTACGTCTGCCTAATAAAAGTCCGCTGCTCATCTTTTTTCCGATCAAGCTAAAGTGACATTAGCTCATCTCCCTTCACCAACGCAATACTGTTGAACGCAGCAGCATGACAAAAGTAACGAAGTAATATTAGCAGAAGTAACTGTAATATTATTACTATTTTCTAGGAGGTAACTTCGTTACACTACTCGTTACCTGAAAAAGTAGTAATATTACTCGTTACTCGTTACTCGTTACTCGTTACCCCCCAACTCTGACTTTATGCTTATATGGACATAAAGTAAAGTGGTAAAACAAAGTAGTGTTGTGTTGTTGTGAAGTTACTGCAGGCTGGCAACGATGCGTGTGGTTTGAAATGTTGATATTGGACTGGTAGATCCCGGAAGGGTTAGCTGCTGAAAAGTAGATCTTGGGCCAAAAAAGGTTGGGCACCCCTGCTCTATAGCCTCGGTCTCCAGGCTTACCTCATCGGCGCTGCGAAGAGAAAAGCTTGGGCACAAACTAAGACAGAGTCTAACCCCCAGATACATTTTCCTGATGAATCACAGCACTTCACCTTTTCATCCGTGGAGAATGTCAAGTGATCTGTAATGACCCACACAGACTGTAGGAGCTTTAGGGCTTTTCGTCGCTGCTAAACCCCTTATCCCTAAAGTTTTTTTTTTTTTTTTTAATTATATGACATTTTTGAATAGTTCTACTAGATGAGGTGAGCTTGTTTACTGACCATTTTGACTATTAAAAATGTTCTTCAAAATAGTAAAATAAAAAAAGAAGAGGTTTAGGCATAGATTTTCGTCATGACTTAACTTTTTGCCTTTTTAAACTATTTTAAAAAAACATGTTTCAATAGTGAAATGGCCAGTCTACAAGCCCACAACATGTCAATAGATTGGCACGTTGAACCATTCCAAAACGTTTTTTCAAAATAGTAAAAAGGGGATTGGTATAAGGGGTTTTACGTGCAACGAAAATGGAGTCTTTAATGTTGTTAGCGAGTGAACAAATCATGTACTATTTCACACTACAGTTTTTTGTCATTATATCTCTGTGGCTTTCACACTAAATGATGGGTAGCCGACTGGACATGGGGAAGCCATCGGGAGCGTGTTTATCGGGGCTATATCTTTTCGCAGAGCCTTTTGCACACAGCGATCAAAAACCTCGGCGATCAAAGCCCAATCTTGCGATTGGGAGTTGTCTGTTGTGTGTATGAGCCATGAAGCTCTCAGGGACCACTGGTGGTCCTCGGGCCACCGGATGAAAACTGCTGAACAACATTAAAGGGCATTCATCTCAATTTACCATGTCACTTTGCCACTCGATTGCCCATTCACTTTACATACCCTCTATAAAGTTCTGTTTCAAATGTAGGCCTTCTTTGATTCATTCTTTTTTCAACCCATGGGTTCCGAGGGTTCAGTTTCAGGGTGTCAGTGGACAGTCATTTTCAATCCATCGCCGTGGCAACAGGCGATGGATTGATGGAGTTTTCCTTTTGTTATAAGAAAGCACTGACAAATTGAGATAATGAGGTACGTATACTGTAGATCATAATCATGACAAAAGTATGGTGGCAAAACGGTGCATTTACAGTATATAGCACTTCCATCCAGGGCACTTAGGTGCATTTTATTCACCCATTCACACACACTTTCATGCACCGACGATGGCGGTGGAAACCGTGCGAGGCACCAACCTACATAAGAGTAATTTTGTGTTCAGGGGCCACAGGGATCGAACTCGCAACATCGTGTTTACTGCTTTACCGAGACTCTGAACCACTGCAATAAAGTTGTTTTCAAGATATGGTGATGTATTATTTGTATTATTTGCTATAGTCCTACTACACTCCAAGAAATCATATCTGGCCACAAACATTCATTCCATCTGTATTGAATGTAACCATCTGACTGAGCCTGATAGAGCCTATTACACACCGATTTTTTTTTTTCTGTTAGAATGCTCTATTATAAGGTGTGCAGACGATATATGGAGTTTCCCCCTCCCCCACGTTAGCAGAGGAGCTAATAAAAGTTCCTCAGGTGGAGGGTGAATTCTCCTCCAATCAGGATCTAGCAGCAGGTTCACATAGTGTAGCTACTCTTGGGGGCCCCTAGTGCACCAGGCTGGTACTACACCATGAATTTCAAATCACTTACCCTACCTTTAAATCACTGGCCGCAGCTACCTACAAAAAATGCTTGCAGGCTAAGTGTTAATGGCAAGTATTTCCTACAGCTTAAAAAAATCTGAACTATCCCTTTAAGCCACAGCCACTGCAGACCTGACCGCTACATAGCTGTAGTGGAAGGTACTGTATAAACAAATACTTTTAGTATTTCCGCTTTCCCAAACTTCTACTTCCACATCTGGGATGCATCCAAATATTGTACTTCTATCCCCCTACAATCATTTGACAAATTTAGGTACTAGTTAATTTGTAGGTTGTGATATTTATTACAAAACATACATTAGCACTTCAGACCTACATACATTTTGCCGTTTAGACGATCTTTCACATCACAACACACTGATGTTGTATTCTCATTATATTTTTATACTACATTTGAACACTTGCGACATTCGTCTGTGCGACATTCGTCTGTATAATGAGTACTACTTTTATCAATCAGTACAAGTACAGTTCGATGTGCCAGTACTTTTGTGCTTTCCCCTGGAGGACATTTTGAATTCCACACTTTTACTATGTGCTTTTACTACGTATAGGAATACGCGGCATTTCTATATTGACACGGTACTTTAAAACATTTTATTTCCTTGTCGCATCACTGCTGCAGACTCAATAGTGTGTGTGTGTGTGTGTGTGTGTGTGTGTGTGTGTGTGTGTGTGTGTGTGTGTGTGTGTGTGTGTGTGTGTGTGTGTGTGTGTGTGTGTGTGTGTGTTGTGAGAGGGTGGGCGTTGAACTCCCCCTTACTCCTAAAAGCACTTCATTTACCACCAACTCCCTGACGACACCATTAATTTCCACTCTAACTGCAGGTGGCTAATCTTACTGGTGTTTGCGAAATAGACTTCTTGGTTGTTGTTGTTGTTTTTTTTTAAATTAGATTAATTTGCATATGTATGTTAGCTCATTTAAATAATGTGCAAATGGTGCACCGTAGCACCTCAACGGTATTTATTCTTTTTTTTTTATTTTAGTTTTTTTGTTTGTCGTCACGGTTGTGTGGAGTGAGTTTCACACCCCTGGCAGGTGCTTAGGTTGTGCATTAGCCACTTTAATCCCTTATCCTCCTGCCTTCACGCTTTACAGGCCTAACCGCGGCTGTTTGTCTTTCCGTTTTGGTCTTGCACACTCTGCATTCGATGCTTTTTTAAAATGTGCTTCATAAATAACATTGACTATCTATTGCCAGAGGGTTCATAATATTTATCTGCGGAACAGAGTCCGACTAGATGTAATGAATCAACTTCAACCCTCCATTCTTCTGGGAGCCCTACAACAGAAGGTTAGGAACATGTGCCACCGGTCGGTGGAAGTACAAAAACATGGACCTCATGTTGCTATGTTCATCTACTGCCATCTAACTGGGATTAACTCCGAAACCGACTAGTAATGCCTCAACCTGCAGGCGTGGCACAGTGGTTAGTGCTGCCGCCTCACTGCTAGAAGGCGCTGGGTTCGATTCCCACAAGTGACGTGGGTGCTGGCAGTGTGACTCGTCTTTCGCCCATACCCGCAGTGGGGTTGGGCCTTTCTGTGTGGAGTTTGCATGTTCTCCCTGTGTCCCCTAGGGTAGATACCCTCACAAAAACATGCAGTAATGCTGGGCACTAAACTAAACCTCCTATACCATTTATTAATGTATTTATTGTATTTTTGAGGGGCACTAGTTTCTCCAACGCATGCCTTTTGAAGAATATTTTGGGCGATGTCTAAGCTATGCCTGAAAAGGTTGACCCTGTGTCCAACCCAGTATGACACATTTTATGTTTTAAAACACAGAGCATTAGTACAAACCTCCGAGGATTACTACAAGCAGTAGTAATTATCCCTATTTTGCCCAGCTATATTTCAACAGATTTCAACCTTAGTACTATTTTGGACTAATAATTATTAAAATAATTATAATAAATTGGGTTAGGACCGATAATAATTAGTAATTGATTAGGGGATTACAGTGTTAAAAAGCAACACTGGGCCTTCAAGGGATAAACAGAATGGGCATCGAATCATTTCACCCAGCTATAGTCTTAACTAAATGGGTCAGGTTAAAACTATGAAAAAGGGATAAGAAATAAGAAAATCCTTTATTGAAAAAGCATGAGGGGTTGCGATGAGTGGAGTGGCCGAGCTGCGCTGTGCATGGCGTCCTTCAGACAAGAGGCTATTGTACACCTCAAGTGGGACGCATGCAGGTCCTTAGAAACATCTAAAGCACTAATCATAGAGAGTAGCCTGCGTTACCCTGGTGACCTGAACAAGGACCCAACCTCCGTAGGGTCCTCCCTCCTTCCATCTGTTGCCCTCCCTGAGCATGTCCTCAGTGGAATTGGCTCAACCCCCCCCCCCCCCCCCCCCACACACACACACACACACACACACACCCTCTCCCTTCCAGCTGCCCCCCTAAATGCCCAGTCTGCCCCACCAAACACGATGGCATGCAAAACAACCCCAAGATATTTCAAATTAAAGTGCTTCTATTTAAAATGATTTGACACTACTACTGTTACTAACTAACTACAGTTGTGGCAATACTAAACCAACAGCATTTCATCATTGAAAACAGAAAACTCTCTGAGTCAGACCTTTAGCTTTATGCATGCTGTGTGTTGCAACTTCAACAACAACTGATTTTCTCGTGCCCCCCCAATTGCCAAATGTTACATCCGCTCCTGTTGTGTATGTGTGCTTAAGGGAGGGGTGACGATACATGCGCAAAATGGCATGAAGCTGGGCGCGATGATGGCCAATGGTCATGAAGTTTGCATGGGGTGATCTGCAGCCAATTTATGAGGCATACTGTCTCTGTCACGTGGACTCGAGGTTTTCAACCTTATTGATACCCAGGGCCCACTATTTATTCAGCATTTGAGCCATGGAACCACCATTTTGAGGACATTTTAGCCCCCCACACAGACCCCCGAAACTAAAGATTTCTTTTGCTTTTGTGCACACAATACCAGGCTGGATTTGGGGAAAACAAAACAGGCAAAACATATACGGATCAAAATGACCGTTAATCTTCTTAGTTGTGTAGACTTTGGGGCTAATTCACACAATGAATATTTTAACTCTTGAGAGTGTAAGCATGAAACCAAACTTTCCTGGGGACCACCTGGAACCCTTTCAAGGACCACTGGCGGTACGCCGGACCACTGGTTGAAAACAACTCTTAAAGCCAGACAACTCCTGGTCTGTTGCAAGACAGACCATTTCCTCCTCCGCTTAAAAAAACAAATCACGCGACAAAGACATCCGTGTCCACATATACTGTAGAACCCAAAACATGTTGGACTCCAACGCCGTATGCCAGGCCAATAGATGGCGATAACAAATATGTAGCACAACGACAGAAACGTGAGCTGCGAGAGCTGCTTCGCGGCAGGGTTTCTCCGCGGAGCAATTCCGCGAAACCGTCATTTCACAAAAAAAAACGTGTTGTTGTTGTCGTTGTCATTCGATTTGCGATGGTGAAATGAGAAAAAAAAAGAGCGAATCCAATAACCTCGTCGCACGTGGCGAGAGAGATGATGATGATGATTCACTGGAGACAGCTGCACGGAATGCCACATTTCAGAGCAGTGAAAATAGAAGGGGGGGGGGGGGTGGCAGGGGCAGATGTAACATTTCCCAATTGGGGGGGGGGGGACAGGAGAAAATGTTCGGTTACAGGACTTATATTAGGCAAGTAAAGCATCAATAATAACATCAAAGCAACCCATATCTTGGGTTGCTTTGCATGCCATCATGTTTGGTGGGGGAGTCTGGGCATTTAGGGGGGGCATCCCCCCCCCCCATGTCCATGCCTAGATCCGCCCCTGGTGGGAAGACAGATGGAGAACCTGAGAGGAGAGGTGACGATCAAGAGTAATGACAGATGTACCCTCGGCCGTGCGTTCGAACCGCGGCCGCGCAGGGCGCCTCGTATACGCAGGCGGGTGTGGATCGGACGGCGGCGTATGCACAGCGTGAGGCACGTCGACGGTTCGGGGAAAGGTACAGGCGCACTCAGCGGGAGCTGCAATCAGGATGCCACCGCAGGAAATTACCTTCTTAGAGTGTTTCTCTCACGCACACACACACACACACACATCCTAAACCACAGAGAAACGCATGCACCTACCCAAATGCACGCACATACAGTTACACGGAGGGAAACACATGCACGCAAGCGCACACACACACACACACGCACACGCACACGCACACGCACACGCACACGCACGCACGCACACACACACACACACACACACACACACACACACACACACACACACACACACACACACACACACACACACTAACCCAGTCACACCAAGAAACACATGCACACACACACACAGAGGGAAACACGTACACACACACACACACACACACACACACACACACACACACAAGCACCCACTCACTCTCACATACAGTCACACAGAGTCCCAAAGTGCACGTGCATAAACAGTCACACACAGTCACACAAAGCGAAACGCACCCCCCCCCCCCCCCCCCCCCCACACACACACACACACACACACACTCACACTCACGCGTAGAGGCAATCACAGCAGCGACACAAACAACCCCGCGGGCATGTGAACGCAGCATGCCCTCACAAGGACCCCTTAGGTGGGGGTCCCGCTGGGACGCCCACGGAGAGGGGGAGGAGGAGGAGGAAGCATGCGAGGGCCCAGGGATGATATTTTTTTCTTTTCACCCAAACACAACAGCACTCACTGTGGGGTGTGGGGGGGGGGTTAACACAATCTGTCTGAGGAGGAACACACACACACACCACACACACATACACACACACACACACACACACACACAACACACACACACACACACCACCACACACCAACACACACACTCTTTCTGGCACATTGCACACGGTTTGTGCAGTCCAAGCAGACAAACATACACACACACCACAGAAAACAGTGTTGCCAACTTTGCCGCATTTGTCACTATATTTAGCTTTTTTTCCAGACCCCCCTAGTGCCACCAAAATTTGGTTTTCACTTACGCTCTCAAGAGTTAAATTATATTTAATTAACTCTGAATTACCTAATTGTAAAGAATCTACATATTTAGAAAATGTAGAAGAATTTCTATTTTTACCAACATTTTGCCAGTTATCTCTCCAAAATTAGTCCGAGAGAGTCTAAACTCAACATCAAATGGTGGTCCGTGGCTAAAATGCAGAATAAATAGTGGGCCCTGGTATGTAAATGGTTGAAAAACCACTGTTCTAGCGCATTCTAGTGCATTTTGGATATGGAAGTTTGGCAACACTGACAGAGAATAGGCTGGCTGACAGTAGCGCACACACACGCAGACACACACGCGCGGAACAAAGTGGCTGAGGGTTGCATAAAGAGCTTAATATGCGCCGTAAGTGTGCTGCTGCTGCTGATGAAAGACTCCAACAGACGCATACATAAAACATCGCTCCCGCCGGTACTACTCTCTTACAGTTAAGAGACCCGCAGGGGGTCCATTTGGTTCCATTTGTTACGCGTCTGTAACAAAATGGTTCCAATTTGCTACGGGCCCATGAGGGTCCATTTTGTTCCGTCGGTACACTCCAAACTCTCTCCGCAAGAGTTGCTACACACAGTATAAAGTTCTATTCATACTCCAGTTTCGTTGTTTTTTCTTATTACGTTTTTATCCCCATAATCCCCATCGTTTTCACAAAGTGCCAATGACGTAATGTCATCCTCCTGGGCTCTACACGACAACCTGGAGAGGCAGCCAACTGACCTCATGCTTCTATCAATGCATGAGGAGTGCAAGCTGCATGCCTTCCTTTCACCTGACAGGATGGGGAGTTTCCCTGGTTGGATGTAGCCTGTGTAGGGAACACGATATTCCAACCAGTTCCTGTCCCCTCCATCAGGCTGGCCAGGGGGAGGCAGTCTAGAGCCCAGGATTACTGCATGTTTTTGTGAGGGTATCTACCCTAGGGGACACAGGGAGAGCATGGAAACTCCACACACAAAGGCTCTTTCACCATATCCCACCTCGGGCATCATGGCACTGATGACGCGGCCACTCATACTACAGTGTTTACTAAGCACTGTTTCAATGGTAGCCTTAGCACCTCTACAACCGATAAGAACAGGCCTTTTATACAGGCCTATATATATAGGTCTATAGAACAGACTAGAGAGGAGCTCTTAATAACCAGAGTGGAGTTTGGAAGTGTGCCGAGGTGCTTGGCCTCACGCTGTGATCCTATAAACACAAAGCAGGCCGAGGAGGTCATATAACCTCTTTAAGAACATCCGGCCCCCCTTGACAACAATAGGAGGCACCCGGGGAGGGGGCACGGGGGTCGCCGGGTCAACTCCACAGAGCAGGACCTTAAGGGTGAGGATTGAGATGATCTCAATGTCGTTATTGACCTCCGCTCTATAGCTGTGTGGAAGTCCAACCTCCTCCCCTCCCTGACGCATCAAAGCCAGTTTTATTTTCCGCTATACAGTGGAGTCCATTCTCAGCTGGACAGTCACACAGGCCCAGTGTCATTTGAGGACATTTTAGCAACCGAAAACCCACATCTTCAGACTCCGTCTCGGCCCATAGCACTTGCCCTAGCCCAGGCGACCTTACAGACACATGCAAAAGGCTCGGCTCATGTAACTTAGATAGCGTTTGATGTAGACATAGCACTATAATAGCAAGTCATGTCGTTTAATTATGGTATACAAGCAGATACTCCACTCTTACATTCTTAGACGAATGTTAAATGCCTAAATCGCAATTATACGAAGAATCAAGATGACTGGAGATGATTGTTAGCCTGCAGACCTCCATTAGAAAGGACGTGTCAGCCAGCAACCCTCATAAGAGAAGATCTTCTTATGGCAGCTCTATCTCTGAGAGCCTGATTTATAATTGTAAAAACTCAATGTTAATGTAGCCCTGAACCCTTGGTTCTGTTTGTACAGATATAGATAGACTGGTCCGTTTGGTTACTAACTATCATTTGCTTGGGGACTCCTGGAACTCCTTCAAGGACCCCTAGGAGAACACAGTACAGCAGTGGTCTTCAACCGGTGGTTCGGGGACCACCAGTGGTCCTTGGGAGAGTTCCAGGTGGTCCTCAGGAAAGGATGGACAGTTGGTTAACCAGGTGTAACTCTTTGAGAGTGTAAACTTGAAGCCAAATGGACCATTGGTTTCATGTTTATGCTCTCAAGAGTTAAAATAGTCATCACATGAATTAGCCCAAGTCTACACAACTAGAGAATGTAGAAGATTAATGGTAATTTTGATCTGAATGTTTGACTGTTTTGTTTCCCAAATCCAGCCTGGTATTGTGGACAAAAGCAAAATACGGTAAATATTTAGTTTTTGGGTCTGTGGGGCTAAAATATTATCAAATGGTGGTCTGTGGCTTAAATTCTGAATAAACAGTGGGCCCTGGTGCCAAAAAGGTTGAAAACGACTGCATTACAGTACAGACTACAGTACTGCACCGCTCAGTTCCTACAGCGTGGGTCTTGGAGCAGCAGCCAAAGATCTGCTTTGTTGCTTTTGGTTTCCGGTCCGTCTCCACTGGCTCTGCGTGAGCGACCTGGACGGCAGAGCAGCCGACCGCACGACCTCGAATCATCGCCAAAAACACGATCGTAAATCCGACGGTTTGAGGAGAGCGTCCCTGTCCGATCCAGACACATATACAGTAGATCCCTCCTGGCTGAACCTGAACGAGACAGCAGGCTTATCGGAAACCAAAAACGAAATGCAAGTCCTCCCTGGGGGTGCCAGGCAGGGGCGGATCTAGGCATGGGCTGGGGGGGGGGGGGGCAATGCTCCCCTAAATGCCCTGACTGTCCCACCAGACATGATGGCATTGCAAAACAATCCAAGACATTTCAAATTAAAGTGCTGAAACGCTACTACTGCTACTAACTCACTACAGTTGTGGCACCACTAAACCAACAGCATAATTGAAAACAGAAAACTCTCTGAGTCAGACATTTAGCTTTATGCATGCTGCGTGTCTGTTGCAACATCAACAACTGTTAAAAGTTATTATTGATACTTATACTTGCCTAATAAAAGTCCTGTAAATGAAAATGGTATGGGTGTGACTTCATCGCCCACCCCATTCTACAACAAGTTGTTTTGAGGAACTAATCCAATTGGCTGAAATGGGTCACATGCGGTTACTCGTGTGCTTTGTCAGAATACAACATTTGGTGTCCAGAGAAGGTGGAAAAAAAGGATCTGACCTACTAGTGCCCTGGGTCACTCCGGTCAAGTGCAGAAGGATTAAGTGCTGTCACGATGCAACAATACACTCAGACAGCAGACACTTGGAATGGCTCTCCAAGCTATGATTCATACAATGCTGTGATTACGCTTTTGTTGTAATAGTGAGATGACACACACACACACACAACACACACACACACACACACACACACACACACACACACACACACACACACACACACACACACACCACACACACACACACACACACACACCACACACACACACACTTGCTATAGTTACAAGGATATTAAAAATGTAAAAGAAAAAGAAAACAGGTTTGAATGGCTATTTTATTAATTAAAATGTTACATTTAGTGACCTTGAAAATACTATAGTAAAAAGAAGCACTGGCACCCCTGACATAAACAGGCCTAATATTATATATTAGGTAACCTAAAATAGTGGTTTTATTTATCCATAACGCTGTTCCACATTGTACAGTACGTGTGCGGGGTTCTCGCCAAGTACAGTGATACAGTCACACACACACACACGTGTGTGTGTGTGTGTGTGTGTGTGTGTGTGTGTGTGTGTGTGTGTGGGTGTGTGTGTGTGTGTGTGTGTGTGTGTGTGTGTGTGTGTGTGTGTGTGTGCACGTCGCATGCCTTCACAGTAAATCATTGCTGCACTGAGGCGCGGGCAGGCGGACAAAGGGAGTGTGATGTCACCCCTGTGAGAGAAGAGAATGATGGGGGGACAGAAGGCACTCACGGCACTGATAAAGACAGGGACATTTACGGGACGGGGGGGGCACAAAGGTGATTGGTGCCGCGGCGACAAATCATAACCCTCCCTCCCCTCCCCTCCCACCAAGCCCCCCTGCTACCAGCCACCTCCCTCTCCTCCCCATCACACTTTGTGATTTGTTTTGGATGGAGGTCAGGTGTTCCACCTTTATTTTCCTCTCTGTATTAAATGACTGACGAGAGACAGTAGCGAAGGGAGAGAGACACAGAGAGAGAGAGAGAGTGGGGGGGGTCGGACCCTCCAGCACGTTCCCCAACGCAGCGCCGAGCTCGTTTATGAGAATATCGGTCCTTAATTGTAAAATCTGACATCATACGGCGTGTTGCGCTCGCTTCCAGGACCACCCTCGCTCTCTCTCTCTCCGACCGCCACGCCGTGGCGGCAGATTCATGGTGGAGCGCCGGCTAAAGGTTTCAGCGAGATTTATCTCGGCGCGTTTTAGAGCTCCGCTGAGAGACCGTATAATGACTTAACCACGTGTAGTGCTACTAATGTAGCGTCATCGCTATCCTGAGGGTGGGGAAAAAAGGCCCTGACGGATTATTAACGTTGTCGGGGAGAAACCTCTTATTTTTTCCGTAATTTAACGGTTTGAGTGGTTTAGTTTTCTTCTGGAATGTTATGGAATTAACTTTAACATTTTGATTTAATTGTATTTTTTCATTTTGTTTTTAGGTTTTATGACCTCAATTACAAGCAAGAAAAAAAAACTGAACTTTGAACGTTCAGTGGATTTTCTGTGGACTGGAGTTTTCACTGGTGTTTGCCTTGTAACCCTTTTGGGCTACAATGAAAACAGGCAAAACAGTGAGAACAGTGAACATTTGCACGCTGTGACATCACAAACAGCAGGCAAATCTGAGTGCTTGTTTGAGTCAGAAAACCTCCAGACCACAGAACATCTACTGAATGTTAACATTTCCGTTTGTTTGGGTGCAACTGAACTTAGAAAACATAAAAGAAAAAAAAAAAACATTACAAAAACATTTGTTTCCAAATGTCATAATCCCTTTAATTCCTATTTTATCAACCTGGGTACTAGAATGATTCGCTGGATTTTGGCACTTCACTACCAGTTTTTTTGCAATAACAAATTACATATTACTGTAATACAACGTATTATTACCTTTCCCAGCTAAAGTAGTGTAACAATATTTTTCTGCCAAATATGACAGATTTATGAGCAATCAACAGATAACGGAGACGTGCAGTAGTTTGTAATCCACCGCAACATTCTGCAGATATGGCGTGAACCACAAGTCGACGCAAGTAATATCGACCAACACTGTTTGCTACTTAGATCCTATTGTCCTATAAGCTAGGCGGGGGAGTGAAATAGACCCTGCAACGTATGTATCATTTCACTAAACTCGCCGCACAACGCAGATTACACTACGGAGCCACACAAGAGGTTGCGCACCACACATTCGCATACGAAATCCGGTGCCAGTGAAACAGAGGCAATTGTGTAGTCAAGACACACAGACAGACACACACACACACACACGCGCACACACACGCAGTACACACCACCCACAGCGGTGTTGGAACAAAGTGGCTGAGGGTGCATAAACAGCTTAAAATAGTCTCATAAACTCGCTCACTGGGGGAACACGCCCGAGGGTCAAACCCCCCCCCCCCCCCCCCCCCTCCCTCCTCTCTCTCTTCCAACCTCCACTTAACTGTCTGTCGTCAAGTCATTTAACACTGAGGGAGAGGCGACATCTTGCATGAGTGTTCCTGGCACAAAGGTGTTCAGAAGCACTGTATGAATATGGGTCTGTTTCCTTGCCATGAAAAAGGTTGACACACACGGTTGAAAACATCAGTATGCAAGACCAAATGAACAACTGGCAGTATATACAGTTGGCTTGTTTTACTCCATATAACCACAGCCACCAATACTCTTTACAGAATAAACCTAACTACTTCCAGTAGAGCAGTGGTTCTGGTTCTCAAACTATTTTTAATTAGCACACTCCCAACTCAGGTGTACAAATGTACACAGACTCTGCTTGACCAGAATGGAACAGAGACTTCAGTATCGTCAGTATCACCTGTGTAGAAAGAAGGTGTATAGTCGTGTGTGCATAGAGCCTATTGTAGGCAAACTTCATTCAGCATATTAGCCTATGCAAACAGACAGGTGTCAAACTACATTCAGATATTAAACCAAACACATATGTCAAACTTCGTTCAGATATTAAACCAAACACAGATGTCAAACTTCATTCAGATATTATGCCAAACACACACAGCAGTCAAACGTCATTGATACCATAAACCAGTTACTGCAATGGCTCTGCTGCCCCTGTGTTATCTGTGCACTGAGACACAGCACTGATATCATATCGCTTTTGATCTCTCAGGTTATCTGTGCACCGAGACACAGCTCTGATATTAACAACGGCCCCCACACCACAGCATAACATAATGGTATTATATCGACATCATAACACACCACACACACACACACACACACACACACACACACACACACACACACACACACACACACACACACACACACACACACACACACACACACACACACACACACACACACACACACACACACGCAGCAGTCAAACTTCATTCAGATATTATACCAAACATACAGCAGTCAAACATCATTCTGATAATGTTATTCCGAGCACACAGCAGTCAAACTTCATTCAAATAATATTATTCCAAACACACAGCAGTCACTCTTTATTCAAATACGGGCTACAGCAAATGAATACGGTAACATTCGCTGTGTGAGAGCGGCTGATCTGCGCTTTTTTTGTAGAAATTGTCTGTCCGGTCACAGGTGGAAACCTTGTATGTCCAAAGATGCTAGCTTTTCAGCAGCAGATTGCCAAGCTCGTGCCAGGAATCGAACCCAGCGTGACCTTCTTGTGGCCCAAAGGCCGAGTTCTCATATTGACCACAGAGCCTCCCCAGGGGCATCCTATGCTGTATGCTGTCAATGGGCTTGTTGCTGTTGACGCTACGGTTATTGTTGTAGTGGCTGGAAATTAATACATTCAGTCATCGCAGTTATGGATTATACTTGATGAACTGTCGATCCCTTTAGTTGGATAAATCCGGCAGCGTGATTCAGCGGCAATCCGTATCTGGTTACAGGCTTCCTCGTAGCGTTGATTTTGTTTAGTTTAGTTTTAACAGTCCTTTGAATAAAACTTCATTTAGTTTTCATCATATTGTTGTTTTACTGTTACTGTCGACTAAATACCACAAGCCTCGTAATGGGCAGATTTTACACAATCTACAAACGAAATCAGCACAATCAATTTCCTAAAACAGCCCCTAGCTCATCCAACAGGTCACCCAGGTCTTCCATTGTCAAGTGTGTGACTTTGAGTTATTGTTTAGATATTAAGAACTCCTGTGGAACGTCATCAGAAAACGTGTTGTTCCCAGAACACGTGTTGTCGCCAGAAAACGTGAGTGTAAAAATGAAACCAAATGGACCCTTGCGGGTCCATTTGGTTTCATTTTTACACTCTCAAGAGTTAAAATATTCATCATGTGAATTAGCCCAAGTCTACACAACTAGAAGATTAATGGTCATGGACAGAAGCAAAAATAAATCTTTAGTTTTGGGATCTGTGGGATCAATTCTGAGAACTAGGTGACTGGTGGAACGTGTCCAACTCTGATTGCACGCCGTCTAGTGGTCAATACCGGTAATATCGAATATCGAGCTAATTAACACGTTATCAATACCGATATTAAAAAATCAATACCGCCCAAGACTACACGCAATAATGGACAAGGACAACAGGGAGCCATGAGGTGTCGTGCATGGTTTTCACCAATAGGGCGCAACTACAAACACACCCTGCGTGTTTTAGGAAGAGCACTTTAACATTGTGTCTGTCTGTTCTGAATAACATAGTTACTAGATTTGCACCACGTTATTCACGATTTTTCAGCAGAGATACAAGTAGGAACTTGGCGCGCTATGAGCTTGTAGATTGCTATTTTCAATAGATGCTTAGAACACCAAAAACGAGTCACTAAGGGTTAAAAAACTAGTAGGTGTGCAATTATGGAATTATTACGCTATTGATGACCACAATGAATAGGAACTTGGCCCAAAGCCTGTTAGCAAAGTATTCAATCAATGAATAAATAGCATAAACTATTGTCTACTAATAAACAAAAACAACCGTAAACTAATGTCTGTCGTCACAACTGAATGACCACTAAATGTGATGTTATGCACAAATTTTTAAAACATTGCTGATGAAAACCAATAAAATAATCTGTATAAAATGTATTATTTTGAGACCATTCCGATACCGACGTGACACTTTTATATATTCCGATGTTGCCACCGATTAATCGCACAAAAAGATGCAATCATTATGAAAAGTTTTCTGAAACGGCACAGGATCACACCAAGCTCTAGAATCACCTTCTAGGTCTTAAGAATGAGAGCCGCTGTGTTTCAGTGACTTCCGTCGAGGCTTCGTGTCCGAGGGCGAAGGCTCGCCGCCCCGCTGCAGCATGCATTGATTTAAACGGTCGGGGGCAGGGGGGGTTGGACGTGGTCCCACGCGGCCCGGCTTCCAGCGTCGTCCACAATCATCTTGTCTGTATCTCTGACCTTGACACCACAATGCCAGCGGGCTCTCCCTCTCTCTCTGTAGGCTGTCTGTCTGTCTGTCTGTCTGGTCGTTGTCTGTAACGGCGGCCGACGTCAACAGTAAACTTCATGGATGGAGTGTGAGCTGTTTGTGCGGTCAGTCACACAATGGACAATGGAACCGGAGGGCACTCGGATCATACTGTACAATATATAGTGTACAACATTGTGGGACTCCAGCGCTGAGAGTCAATGTAAAGGACTTTGTGGTGAACGTCCAACCCACAAACGTCTGTCAGGAAGTGGTGCATAGAGAGGCCAGTTAATGCGGGACAGTTTTCATGCCATTGAAATAGATCTACGTCTCCCGTTATCATTATGATTTACAGTAGAGGTCTTCACGGGTCTCAAAAATGACATCCGAAATCCGAAATAAATCCGTGCAATATCACCGATTCCGAACTGTTCCGAAAATATTTTCAAATAAATAAATTGGATCCGAGTCGATCCGTGGCATGGTTTTCCGGTTCCGAACTGTTCGAGATTTTCCCCAAATTGCTTCGCCGAGCCCGACCGAAGTCGGATTTATTTTTGACCGTCCGACAGACCCGCCTTGACCAAATCTCTCCCCCGCCTTGCCTACGTTTGATGAACCTGTAGATCAGTTATATTTCGCATGCGACGCTGCCTCGGCTCGCTAACACTGTTCCGCGCTGCCAGTCTACTCTACACTACAGGTACGTGCACACACACAGATTAAAAAGGGGCCTGCAGCCCCAGCTCTTTCGCATGTCTAAAACACAGAAGTGCCCTCATACGGGAGTTTGCCCCTGCCCCCTTATGTAACACGCTGTCTACACGGACACCACAGACTGTCGCCCCTATATACATGTCAGTGCATGTCCAGACGGCACTCGCAGAGTGACAAAGATACAATCATACACACACTTGGTTGATAGAATATTTTATTATCATTAAAAAGGCAAAAAAAAAAAAAAAACGTAGAGAAAGAATACGTCTCACTGTAGTCTCGGGTCTTGTCGGATTTTCTCGGGTAATGCACATAATGATTGACAGGTCCGACTTCCGACGGGGATACGTCCGATCCGAACCTGTCCGAGTGACTGTGATAAAACACACCACCGGAACCGTCGGGTCTCGGACGGACTCGGATTTTTTCGGGTTCGGACCCCCGTGAAGACCTCTAATTTACAGTAACAACTGATGCCGCTGACGTTAACGCTACTGTACGTGACGTAGTTACCGGCGCCGGTTTAATTCGATCCCCATGCTAACAGCAGCTAGCAGCGACCGCATCCACCATTGATAGACAATAACAAGAGACCCACCAAACCGCAACGGAAGTGTGTGTCGCCAACTAACTTGTCCGTGGGGAAACATGGACCGAAATATGAAATATGAGTTTTTGATGAAAAAAACTGGCACTGGCTACCTCCAAAAATATGAAAAAGGGCTGGCACGGAGAGTGTTAATGCGGGACAGTGTTGGTCAGTGTTCCTTTTGACAGTAAATCTTGACGTTTTGACGTTTTAGGTCACATTCCTGATGATCTAATGCTGCAGTTCTTAAAGGGCCACTTCACCCCATAACACTGCAATCAGATTTTTACTTATTGGTGATGTTTGGGAGACAAGAAACAGCAGGAATTGAGCACGCGGCACACCGTCAGTCCAAAGCCTATACGTGGCATGCTCTATACCAGCAGGTGCGCCAGGTGATGTGTGTGTGTGTGTGTTTTTAGATATGTATTCCAAAGCCTGCACGAACTTCATGTCATGGACACTGCAGGGCTCTCTATTCCTTGGACCACATGCAGTTAGACCACAGAACCCATGCAGCTCCGAGTGTACACTCAATGGAACCAAATGAACACTCAAGAGTTACATCACAGACGTGCATGCGTCACAGACCACTCAAAACAGAAGAAGCTTTGCCCTCCCTGTGAGATACAGACCCCCCACGCTGTTGCCTGAAATAGGCCTCTATACCTTGGGTTAGATTTAGCTCTGGACCATAGCTCCACTGCTTCTATGATTCTGCCTTGTAGTGGAGATTTGTGAAAGACAACGTAATCGTTCCAGTGAAAACGAAACGTGTTCTGGTCAAAAAGTGTATTTAATCCAGTAATATTGTTATTTTACCTCAAACTACTTGCAAAAGAACTAAACTGTATTTTGTATCGTCAATATATCCAGATTAACAGAAAAAAGTTGTCTGGAATTGTAAGGTATATATTGTTTATATTAGGCAAATATTTTCAAATTTTCATTGTGCTTTAATCAGCAAGTGACATCTCAAACTAGGGGTTTCCATGATTCCATTTGACAAAGGTGATGAGGTCTGCACATTTGGGCAAGTTGATATGGATTTCACCATTCAACAACATTTTATGCTTCGAATGCATTCAGAGTCATGAAAAACCCCTAGTTTAATCCGTCACTTGCTACTTAAAGCACACTGAAATTCAGAAAATAATTGCCTTGTATGAAATGTCAATGGTGGTGCTGGACAAACTGTTAAGGCCATTTCATACCTTTCCACTCAGACAATTCCAGGCATTTTTTTCCTTTCATTCAGGATATATTGAAAATACAAAATCAGCAGAGTTTGGTTCTTTTGCAATTATTGAGGTTGCTCCTATATTTTCCATAGATTTCTTGCACTAATTTTATCAGTGTGGTGGTGGTGGGCTGAGAGTGGTTCCACTAAGGCTTTCTGATCACACAAGCAGTCTTTGAGTAGGTGAAACGTTCTCTATATTTCCACTCCAGAAGAGAGACTGGTTGGAGGTCCATCCCAGTGATTACGTTGTCTCACATAGCTCCACTGAAAGTCAGAATTATAGAAGCAGCAGTGGAGCTATGAACCAGAGCTAGGTTAGGTTTAGAGGCAGATGTCAGACAAACCTCCTCACAGCCGAAAGGAGGCATCTCTATACCCTCCTACAGTACGTCTGCACACACACACACACACACACACACACACACACACACACACACACACACACACACACACACACACACACACACACACACACACACACACACACACACACACACACACACACACACGCACACACGCACACACGCACACCACAGGGAGTGGGCCAGGGATCCCCACCGGGCTCAGATCAGTGAACCTTGATGACGTGGCTTCATCTTTGAAGGATTTACACGCGGCATCATCATGTGTCCTAGATATTTCCAGCAGAGGTTTTTTTTTTCATCCTCAAAGCAGAAGCGCTGCTGTAGAATATACAGGGCGCTCAGTTCATCCTCCAGGAGGAAAAACACAAGACACTTCTGTGGTTGTATATTTGATACGCTTTTGTTCCTGGTGGGTTATTTATTATTGCCCTAATCTGAGGTATTTTTAAACTGGTAAGTATTGTGAACTCCAAACCGGCCAGTGGCGTAAAAAAAAAAAAAAAGCATACTTCTGAGGTACTTTCACTATGACGGGTTGTTTTCCAATTGTCAGTAACTTTTACTTCTAACTATTACATCTCAGGGGCTTTTGCACTTTTACTCCTCTACGATAAATTGAAAACTTTAGTGACTTTGTAGTCTTGCATTATTATCACAAAACATACATTCAAGGTTTTCTGTAGGTTTTGGGAGGCTTTTGAGCTGCAACCAAAACAGGCCAAACGTGTGTAAACAGTGACCTCTGCTGGCAAATTTCCATTGACATACATGTGGATTTGCAGGCTGTGACATCACATTCAGCAGGAAAACAAGAGCACTTGTTTTTGGTGGTGAAGTTGAGCTAAAATTAGGAATAAACAAAACTAGATCGGCACTCGGTGGGGTTCAAAACTTGCGTGTTGCCCACAACAGGCCATGGCCTACTTGTGCGTGAGTGGAGCGGGCTAAGAATCATGACATTAACTGTAAAGCTCTTTTACTTATGCCGCCATTATGTCATCACATAAACCTGACAATCAGAGTAGCCCGAGGGACCAACGACCGTGCACCGATCGCTTTACTTGCACCTGCTCCGCTCACGCAAGTAAAAAAAAAATACAAAACCTTTTTTTAAATGCCACTATCCCTTTAATAACTTCAGCCCTTACTATAGTGTATATACACTTTTGAAAACAGCCAGTCTACAAGCTCACGGTGTGTGGCGGGGCAATTCATTGTGAGCTTGTAGATCTGCTATTTTTAAGACTAGGCTTCAAATAGGCTTAACTGTACCTCCTCCTGGCCTGTCAGGGCGCCAGCCTGGTGGAGGAGGAACAGAACTGGTTGGAATAACGTATCACAGTATTTTTTGTATTTGACCCACTGTAACTGGCGTTTCAGGTGTAGTAAAGGTGTAAGAGTACACATTGTGTGTCCACAATGTGCTCAAGGTTAAACCACAAAGGAGAGAGCTTGACCCACCCCCCCCATTGTTATTGACGGATGATAGTGAGTGAAATGGTGGGGGATATACAGCAGCCATGTTGAATGACCACCACCCCCCACCCCCCCACCCTCCAGCCGCCATCGACAGACGCTATAGGAGCCATGCCATCAATGCTACGCAGGTACAATAGATGCTCTTGCCCCACGAGATGCTTATCGAGACGTATCAATGCATGTATGAGAGAGAGAGAGAGGGGGAGAGAGAGACAGACAGAGACAGACAGAAAGAGTAGTAGGAACATGGCACAAAGTCACAAATTGGATCCAAACTTTGGATGGCAGAAGATCCACCACTGACAGTGCTCTAAAATTCTGATTTGTGGAGGTTTGAAAATGGATGAATGGAGATTATTATTATTAAAAAAAAGAAAAAAAAAGCTCCACTCTGGGCCAACCATGATGAACACAGAGTTTCCATTGAGGAGTTAGTAGCTGCACTGGAGGCCATCCGATGACACAGAGTTTGGATTGAAGTCTCTATTTAGGCTTCCTATGGGTCTGCCAGCATCCCCCCAAGAGCAGGGGTCGGCCCAAGATGTTGAAAGAGCCATTTTCGACCAAAGAAACGAATTCAATATGTATCTGGAGCTGCAAAAGAATGTAAGCCTTAGTGCTTATGATGACACCATAGACTCCATTCCAGGTTTTTTACAATAACCATAGAAAATTGGCCGCTGTGCAGCATGAAGCCAATACAACCCAAATATAAAAACTCCACTTTATATTTAGTTCAAACCAAAAATAAATAAGAAAATAAAGAAAGGCAGGCAGCATCCTGGTGTGTGTGTGCGCGTGCAGATCTATCTCTCTGTGTAGAAGTGTGTATAGGAGGGTGTGTGAGTGGCTCTCCCCGTATATCTCACCCACAGCCCAAGTAAACAGTGGACGATGATTCCTCTTTGAAAAACAACTCATTGCACAACACCGTCCTGATCCGTCCTTAGTTTATTGTCAGGCAATTCCCGGTGTTTGATACCACGATGGGGCCACGTTGAACCGTGGACTTTACTTGCCACTTACGCTACTAATTCGCTCCAAGGACAACACCCTTCAGCCTCCACTCCTCACACTACCCTTCACATACATCAGGGGTTTTCAACAGGGGGTCCAGGGACCACTGGTGGTCCCTGGACCTTCCAGGTGGTCCCCAGGCTAAATTATGGAGAGTCGGTTAACCAGATGTAACTCTTGAGAACGTAAAAATGAAACCAAATGGACCCTTGCGGGTCCATTTGGTTTCATTTTCACACTCTCAAGAGTTAAAATATTCATCATCTGAAAATCCAGCCTGGAATTGTGGACAAAACGAAAATAATTCTGTAGTCCTAGGTCCTTTGGTGAGAATGTCATGAAATGGTGGTCCGTGGCTCAAATGCTGAATAAATGGTGGTCCCTGGTGTCAAAAAGGTTGAAACCCCTGACATACAACACTCCTGCGACTCCATTCAGACTGGCATGGGCTAACCGGCGCCACTTTCGCTGGCGATGTAACTGTCAGACAGCGCATGTGTCACGGATTGAAATGTTTATTATTATTGCGGCATATTGAAATTTGCTCTAATTTTCTCTACAGTCGCCTGTGGCTCCAGAGCCGCCAGGTTAGCGAAAATAAGCACAAAAACAGTAGTCGACGAACATCTTTAGTCAATGGTTATATAGCCGACAAAATGAACACTGGTCTGGACCAAGGCCGGCTGCCATATTGTACGACTGTGTCCTTACCAATACAGCTCTGACCTTTAAATGCAGAAAGTAAAAAAAACACATTGGTAGAATTAGTTCCAGCAGCAGGTGAGCTGAAACAATCCCAGAATGACACAGAACAGATCGACCTCCCATGGTGCAGCACAGAGCAGACCCCCAGGGGTTCTTCGAGTTGTTTGGGGGGGGGGGGGGGTAGCATGTTCTCCCCCTGTCTCCTATAGCAGGGGTTGTCAACAGGTGGTCCGGGACCACCACCAATGGTCCTTGGGATGGTTCCAGCTAAGTTGATTAACCAGATGAAAAGTTGCTTAACCAGGTGTAACTCTTTGAGAGCGTCAACATGAATTTCATGTTTACACTCTCAAGAGTTAAAATATTCATCATGTGAATTACCCAAGTCTAGACAACTAGAGAATGTAGAAGATTAATGGTCATCTTGATCTGTATGCTTGAGTGTTTTGTTTCCCAAATCCAGCCTGGTATTGTGGACAAAAGCAAAAATAAAACTGTAGTTTACGTATGTGGGGATAAAATGTCATCAAATGGTGGTCCGTGGCTCAAATGCTGAATAAATCGTGGGCCCTGATTGAAAACCACTGTCCTATAGGGTAGGTCACCAAGAAAACACGCAGTGATCCTGGTCTCAGGACAGCCTCCCCCTGGCCAGCCGGGGCATCTGATGGAGATGGAAAGGAACTGTGAATAGGAATAGCATATTTTTTTCAAACTCCTTTCAGGTGACAAGAAGCAGGACACATCATGCATTGAAGGAAGCATGAGGTCAGTCCGGGGGTCTACCCCAGGTTGGCAGCGGGAGAGTAGAGCTCATGATTACAGCTTATAGGCAAAAGACATCGGGTGCAAAATAAGTGAAAAAATGGTACAACACAATAACCCGACATTATTTGAAGCCTCAGGTCTACATAGTTCTAGAACTGAGGCTTCAAATAATGTCTATTTGGGGGTCCTTACAGAGCAGGACCCCCACCACCCGAATTTGTGCTCTTTGACACATTCTATCCTGGAATGTCGTACAAATCTCTCTCTCTCTCTCTCTCTCCCCTCTGCTCGCCCTCCCTCCGAGCGGAATAAATAAGCACAATGATGTCCCAAAGTAAACACATCCGCAGAATTATTATTTTTAGGTTGCGTGGCGTTCCATTTTGCTCGACGGCAAATTATTCAGATGGCATTTCTCATTTCCTCGCTGCCTTGTGAACGGCAGAGACATAATTCCCGATCGACGCACTGTGCAGTGCAGAACTTATTGCATTCGCGGCCAGATATAATGACTGTCTATCTACCACTTTTTTCCCTGTACGCTGCATTCAGTGCCGTGAAGTAACTACCGGGTACAAGTACTTACTTAAAGGGACATTCCGCCGTTTTTTCTAAACAATATATGTTAATGACATTTAGAAGGATTTAGAACGCTTTCCTGGGGGTCTTTGTGTGTGTCATTTGTGGCCTAAGATATTTTTGATTTTAGCAGTGAGCCCAGTGTCTGTCATGGACACTACTTCCTGGACTACAATTCCTACAATTCTGTGGTGCAGTGAACCTCCTTGTGGATAGGGGGAGGGGCTGTTTTACAGAGACAACAATGTAGTCCAGGAAGTAGTGTCTGATGTCAATGACATCAGAGACACTGGGATCACTGGTAAAATTTCAAATACCTAAAACCACATGAAGAATGCCAGGAAAGTGTTCTACATCTTAAGTGTCATTAACACATATGTTTTTGCAAAAACGGCGAAATGTCCCTTTAAGCTATGTAGTTTACTGAAGTATTTTCAATTTCCATTACTTGTACTTGTGCTCTACTACATCCCAGTGGCAAAAATGACTTCTATCCTAAACCTAGCTCTATATAGCTAGCCTATATACATTTTGGCCTTTTGAAAAAAAAAAAAGACAAGCTCAAAATGCGCTGCGATGTGACACGTTGTGAGCTTGTAGCTTGACAACTTATGTAATTCAACAATATCCACAACCTCTGCTGGCCGTTCTCCTCACAAAGCTATAAAAATCGGGCCGGTGATCGAGCCGACCCGACTATAGCCACCATCTGCATCCTCACTCTCTCCGACGTGAGCTCTGAGAAGAAGTTTCACACGTCAGGGTATCCCTGCATAGGTTGAAAAAGCCCCTAAATGGTTGAAACAACTGCTTAAACCAGGTTTAAGTAGCTTATTTAGTTTGCCTGTGGCCAGCCAACCCACGTCCGCGAGCGCAGTGCTGCTGTCGTAAGATTGCGTTTTGGGAAAACACACAAAATCTTCATAAGCTTTTTCTTAAATGGTTGTTCCCCCCGGCCCCCGGTCCAAAATTATCAGTGGCTCTCAGGAAATATCTTTACCCTACGATGCTGTGGAAAGGGGTTTTCTCCTCTGTTCTTGGAGCGCTCACCACAGTTTGAACTATGCCTAAAACCATATCTACTTGTTTACAACTAGAATGTATTAAGTTGTTGTCCTCGAAGCTACGGTGCACACAGTCCCGGTGCCACATGGGGGGTCAATGATCCCTAAATCAGTGGTTTTCAACCAGTGGCCCAGGGACCACCAGTTGGTCCTTGAGTGAGCAAAACCAAAAGAAATCTTTAGTCTTTGGGGACTGTGGGGCTAAAATGTCCTCAAATGGTGGTTCGTGGCTCAAATGCTGAATAAATAGTGAGTCCTGGTATCAAAATGGTGAAAGCCACTGCCCTAAATCTATGTCCTTGACCCATCAGATCAAAATTGCGAGGACAAAATAGTGATATTAGCACTGGTTATGAGTATAACTCCAAGCTGACTGTCTGCTATGCAGGAAAACAATGGTAGTCTATGTAAATTGTATTTGACCCCTCAGTCATTTCATCCAACCGATGGCACTGGGTGCACAGAACTTGCACACCCTGTATGTAGTTAGTGAGAGCATAGGGTCCTGCACAGGCTGGCCAATTGCAGGGGTGTTTTCGCCATTAGGCACACTAGGCAGTAGTCTGGGGCGCCTCAAGGGGAACGAGGGGTTGTGTGGGGGTGAGGCAGCGTTTTAGCCAATCACAGCACAACGGTCTCCAGCAGTTTCATAATAAGCGGAAGTGAGGTGGAGTTAGATTCTTAATGAATCTGAATCTGAATCTAAAGGTGCCTCTCTCACCTTTCAGATGATCAGTATAATGTTTGGTATTTGTAAGCAGTGCACAGTGAGGCTGGACGACAGGCCATGAGTGGCGGAACATTCATCGAGGCTGTCCAGTGCACAGTGGCGTTTGGAGAAGGCTCTGTAAGCAGCCGCAAAGGGAGCAGGAAGTGTGACACAATGTGTGCACTCACTATTCAGCTGTAATAAGCAGGGGCGGATTGGCCATCTGGAGTACAGGGAGTTTTCCCGGTGGCCTGACCACCTAGTGGCCTGGACAAGATCCAAAATGCACTAGTGGCACTTCCAAAATGCACTAGAATGTGCTAGATGCTCGCCTGGAACATACAGATCAAAATGACCATTAATCTTTACATTCTCTAGTTGTGTAGACTAAGTTGGGCTAATTCACATGATGAATATTTTAACTCTTGAGGGTGTAAAAATGAAACCAAATGGACCCGCAAGGGTCCATTTGGTTTCATTTTTACGCTCTCAAAGAGTTACATCTGGTTAACCAGCTGCCCCCCCAGGGTGGCCTGGCAAAGGCAAAATTGTCCCGATGGGAAAATATGTGCCAATCCGCCCCTGGTAATAAGTACCAGATAAGGCCCAACACGTTTACTTAACTTCATCAAAACAGAGACGTACAAATATGCACTTCCATAGAGCAAAAAGCAGGAAATCAGAGTGGAGGTAAAAAAAGCGAAACTGGAAATATAGCCTGCAGACAGAGCCTGCATGTTGAGGCCGTTTTGTCGGCAGTGGTGCGTATTGTTCGTATTCTGTATCGGTGATATTGTTCAGCTGTGTTGAGGACCCCCTCCATAATGAGATGATTCATCTCAGCTTAAGACAATTTTAGTTTTCAACCAAGGTTCATGTGAGTGCTGCTTAACTCCATTTTAGCGTTTTTTGATATTTTTGACAGGCCTGGGGCTAAATGTGCATTTTTTTTTTTATTATTACATACTATAGTCCTACTAGACCCCAGGATATTACATCTGGCCACAAAAGATCACAGGATCTACCGAATGCGAAGGGGGTGACAAACTGACACATTATGGCATCCCCTATTCCCTAGTGCCCCCCCTATCCCCCCTCCCTCACATTCAGTACATTGTGTGTTTGTGGCCAAATGTCATTTCCTGGGGTCTATTAGGATTATAGTAGATAAGATAATTAAATTGCCCTCAAATTTTGTCCTCAAAAATACATATTTAGACATGGGGCAAAAATCCCTAAAACAAAAGAAATCAGCAAATGAAGAAAACAAAAAAAAATAACACTAACACACAGCTTTACTTAGACTAAATAACAACGTAAACATGATCCTAGGTAGAAACAAAAACCTAAAGTTGTCCTTTAAGGGGTTTATCCTTTGGCTAAAGGTATTACATAAACAGGGTTGTCCCCCCGACTGTTCAATACCCTGCCCCTGGGGATGTGTGCCCTCTGTTGACAAGTTAAAGAGCCACCTGCCCGGATGGACGTTTGTTTACTTAACCTTATGCGCCTGGAGCTTTTTTTTAGTCTTTCTGTCATATCCTGTCCTTTAATCATTGGATGTCTGACTGCTAATTTGTTTTATATTGCTGTGTTTTTATTGTTTTAAACCCCGTAAAGCAATTTTGTGACTGTCACCGCCGCAGCGAAAGGTGCTCTGCAAATAAATTGGACTTATGTTCTTACTTACTGGCGCACGAACGAGCGCAGACACACACACACACACACACACGCACACACGCACACACGCACGCCAGAAGCCAACATGAACATGCCATCTGCTGCTCAGTGTTTGTGCAGCAAATCCCAGTTATCAACAAAACACACAGAAGAGTTGGCGAGACATGCACGCATGTGTGCGTGCACGCAAGCACACACGCATCGCAAGCACACACACACAAACAGTTCCCTGTCCGGTTCAATATATTTTCTAGTGTGCTGAAAGGGCTGGCACACGCACACACATACAGTAAGAACGTGCGTACGTGCACACGTACACGTACACGTACACGTACACGTACACGTACACGCCACACACACACACACACACACACACACACACACACACACACACACACACACACACACACACACACACACACACACACCATCAGAACAGCAGCCTCAGCACCATGCCAGTCATTTCTATCATCCAGATTCGCTTCTGCTCTCCGTCATCATTGGCTCTGACCGAGGAAGTGATAAGACATTAACGTGTGTGTGTGTGTGTGTGTGTGTGTGTGTGTGTGTGTGTGTGTGTGTGTGTGTGTGTGTGTTTGTGTGTGTGTGTGTGTGGCTGCATGTGTGTGCATGGCTGCATGTGTGTGTGCACGCGTTCCAATCAAACTCCTGTTGTTCCAAATTCAGCTTGCTCGCACCCCCGCCGTGCAAAAAATAGGCGCCATCAAGCGGGCCAAATTGACATTTCAGCTGTGTGTGTGTTTGTGTGTGTGTGTGTGTGTGTGTGTGTGTGTGTGTGTGTGTGTGTGTGTGTGTGTGTGTGTGTGTGTGTGTGTGTGTGTGTGTGTGTGTGTGGAGAGGGGTCTATCTGTGAACTGTCATGTCAGTACTTCTAAAACAAATCGCTTCTGGCTTCCAGTGCCTTCCCCTTTTCAGGAACACACACACACACACACACACACACACACACACACACACACACACACACACAGTACGTACACACACACACAGTACGTACACACACACACAGTACGTACACACACACACACACACACACACACACACACACACACACACACACACAAAAGAAACGCTGAACTAACTTGGAAGATCCACATCCTAAATAATAATTACGTAGAATCCAGTACATTACGGACATAGTATGTGAGGGGCGCTAGACCGCCCCACGTCCAGCTTTGAGGGTTTATGTAAACACAAACATCGGTGGCGAGGGAAGCAAACTGTGATTGGGCCCGGGTAACGAGACGACCGCGTACGCAGCATAACGATGAGAGAGACCGCCGCACATACTTCACGCGGGTGTGACTTATTTTTTACATTCCTGACGCTTTTTGGCGATATCAAGTTTCCATGCACCCAGCAGCGATGATATGCAAGCACGCACGCGCATGCACTCACGCACGCGCACACACCGCAGTCAGTCGCGCACCTGCCTGTGCTCCGATAAGATGTCGTCTATATAGCTAGCACGGGGTCCAAATCAGTGCAGCGTTGTGTGTTTGCACACCGCTGCGAGTGTGTGTGTATGTGTGTATGTGTATGTGTATGTGTGTGTGTGTGTGTGTGTGTGTGTGTGTGTGTGTGTGTGTGTGTGTGTGTGTGTGTGTGTGTGTGTGTGTGTGTGTTTGCACACACACACGCGCACGCTGTGTCGGTTGACTGCACTTCCTCATTGAACGACGCACACTATTTCTGCTTTCTGAAGCTGAGGAGAATTTAGATGGAGACTTGGAGACTTAAGGAGAGAGAGGGAAAAAAGGAAAAGATATATCAGACAGACAGACGGATGGACGGAGAGGCTGGAGAGGTTTGCAAATACAATCACCCTTTCAGAGAGAAAGAGAGGGAGAGAGAGAGAGAGAGGGGGGAGCCACACTCCTTCAGCTCTCAAGCTCTCTCCCCCCCTGTCTTTCTCACACACACGTTTAAGTGTTACAACATCCCAGCACACTATCATTAAACAAGACTCATAAATCCACCCAGTCGATTCCATTAATCAGCCTGAAAACAGCCGATCTACAAGCAGCACGACGATACTGCAGCAACGGTCCATGCAGCACCGCGGGTCGGGTCCAGCGAGCCTCGGTCAAAAAAAGGGCGTCTCCACAGGAACTCTATGGCAAGACGTCCGAAAATTCATGCAGTGTTACCGTCTCTGCTTGAATAATTTAACCAAGCATTCAGTGATTTGGTGTGTGCCTGACACAAGATGTGGACATGTACACACTCTATGGTGTGTGTGTGTGTGTGGGGGGGGGGGGGGGGGGGGGGCAACAGGCACCAACAGCATGTGCACCAAGGCCCACCCCCACTTGATTCTGATTGGAGGATGTGCGGCTCTCATCCCGATAAGATGAAGGCTTTATCTTCCAAAGCCCAACACTGAAACTATAGGGTTTGTTTGTTTTTTACCATAGCGGCTCACTGGGGACATCAATTGTCGTGTAATGGTTATTTACCTTACTGTCCATGGTGTTTTCTTAAACAAATATGAACAACAAACATTAATGCTAGCCTATATATAAACTGTATATATAGGAAGGGCTGGCTGAGTAAAATCAGTGGCGCCCTTATTGTCATATACATCATTTCATTCCGGCCAGTCACCATTTGCGTCCCAAACTTGCGTCTTCGATGCCTGTGTATACACTAACACTGATAGCTGGCCATTCATTGTCAATGGAACTAAATGTGTTCACACAAGCAGTGAACAGCGTCCTCCTGTTGGTACTGTATATCCGCAACGTAGGGAGAGACATGACCAGGAGCGCACAAAGCTGGGCACTGAGCGGCTGCACTGGAGTGATTGTACCACTCAAAAACCCTGAAAAATATATGGAGAGGAGAGGTATCTGCCCGCAAGCAATGATAACCCAGAGCATTGTAAAAACGCACTGTATATGGACACATATAGACGCATCAAAATTGATCAGTAGCCGACTGTAAAAACCTATAGCTTTAGGCTAAAAATCATAGATTGGAGGTTTCAGTTGTATTCAACCCCTCTTGGGAGTTATATGTAATATTTTATTTTGTATCAGGGGCGGATCTAGGCATGAGTGTGAGGGGGCAATGCCCGCCCTAAATGCCCAGTCAGTCCCACCAAACACGGTGGCATGCAAAACAATCCAAGATATTGGGAAATGGTACATCCGCCCGTTTTGTATACAGTTCAAGAATGATTCATTTTCCTCCACAAAGTGCCGTCAGCGTCTGCAAACGGTTGAGGGAAACAGTTTAATTCTGAGAGGCAGGGGTGGATGTAACATTGGGGTGGGGGAGGGGGCAGGAGAAAATGGTATGGGGGCGGTTTCTTCACCCGTGTTGCCTCACGCTACGGGCGATGAATTCGCACCCATACCATTTTCAGTTACAGGACTTTTATTAGGCAAGTAAAGCATCAATAATAACATCAGTTGTTGTTGAAGTTGCAACAGACACGCAGCATGCATAAAGCTAAAGGTCTGACTCAGAGAGTTTTCTGTTTTCAATGATGAAATGCTGTTGGTTTAGTGGTGCCACAGCTGTAGTTCGTTAGTAGCAGTAGTAGTGTTTCAAATCATTTTGATTATAAGCACTTTGATTCGAAATATTTTGGGTTGTTTTGCATGCCACCATGTTTGGTGGGAAAGTCTGGGCATTTAGGGCGGCATTGCCCCCCCATGCCCGTGCCTAGATCCGCCCCTGCTGAGAGGTGTGTTATTGGATCCAAGGACCGCTTCTATTCAGATTATAGACTTCATATTAACCTATACAATCTATACATGGATTCTGGATTTCAATTCAAGCACTGGGTTCCTTTCCTTTTTTCAAAATCTAAATCAGTGGCTCTCACCCAGTAGTCCGAGCTACCACCAGTGGTCCTTGAGGGGGTTCTGGGTGGGTCCCAACTAAAGTGATGGAGTCTTATCCAAATGATCAAAAAAAGATGTATCATTTCATATCCTTTAGAGTTAACATATCATTAAACATCTTGATTTACAAGATGTCACAATTAGAGAATGTAAGAATTGTCTGTTGGATCATGGTTTGCCTGGTTGCCTATATTGTCTCTTGTAATCATAAATGGTATTGGAATCAAGATTTTGTGGACTGGATAGGAATTGTAGACAAAAAAAACAGCAACCCATGCAAAATATTCAATCTATGTTTTGGGTCTGTTTCCGTGGCTCAAATGGAGAAGAAATTATGATCTTGATAATAATCTTGATCAGAAAAAGGTGGAAACCCACTGTTCTTAAAGTCAGAGGTTCTAGCAGTGTTGATTTTTTCGACTAAAATACAGTGATTAATTTATTTCACAGAAGACAAAATAAAAACGAAGTCACAATGACTAAATGATCCCCAATGGAGAGACAGATCCAGTATATAGAGCTATAGTGACAGGTCATGTCATGCTTGCTGCATGCTTAAAATACCAGATCTACAAGCGCTATGTGACAGTGAGCTTAGGCCTATAGATCTGCTATTGTCTGATATCAGAACTAACAAAATCAAGTGCTGTCCACTAAAATCCTACGATATTTACTAAAACTCTTCAGATGACTAAAAAGAGACACACATGGAATTGTATTCAAACTAGGACTATAGACTAAAATGAAATCAGTATCTGTCGAAACAGCAGGGGGTCCCCAGCTGGAATCAGTTTACACAGACATGCATCCAAATCTGCAAGGCACGAACACACACAATGCCATTTGGCAGTGTGTGTGTGTGTGTGTGTGTGTGTGTGTGTGTGTGTGTGTGTGTGTGTGTGTGTGTGTGTGTGTGTGTGTGTGTGTGTGTGTGTGTGTGTGTGTGTGTGTGTGTGTGCGTGCGTGCGTGTGTGTGTGTGTGCGTGCGTGCGTGCGTGCGTGCGCGCGCGTGCGCGCGCGCGGGGTCCGCAGCTTGAATATAATAGACTATAATTGCCCATCAATTTTCAGGGAACTTTGCGCTAGAACTTTGCGTTCCTAGCCTATATAAAGCCCATTTCCCTGATATTTTAATTTAACATCTACGATGTCGTCTGTGACTCTGAAAGTGCGCAAAAATGGAAATCAAAGCACCCAATTGGTCCCCATGTCGGTGAGTTTTGCGCACTCTAAGCGCACAGAGAAGTGTCCTTGACAAACGAAGACACATCAGAGTTAGACGAGAATGAACAGCTGTGTTTCTCTCCTTACCGGACCAGAAGACAGGGGACATCAGCATCACCAGCATCATCATCCCCGGACCACCCGGGCGACAACAACAGGGGGCCGCCGGGGGGATCAGAGGCAGCATCTCTATCTGTGGTGGAACGGACTGAATAATAAGGGGCGGCCGGGGGTCAAAAAATAAATAAAGGACCTCCGGCGATCACTTGCAGCCGTCCTATAACGTCCGCCCGGCACCGATCACCCACTCCCCGGGTTAGTTATAGGCTATAGTGGGAGGAATGGTCCACAAAGTATAGCCTACGCCTGGCTGGAGAAGAGGTGAAGTTGACTGCGCTGCCTGTAGTCCCACGGACAAAAAAAAAGAAAGTGCACTCAACTTTACAAATCCAAAAGGGGAGGAAATGGAAAATAAATTAGGCTAAACCCCCGCGAGATGAATTTAGGCTTTTCTTTTTAACGTGTGCGTTTTGGTGATTGCAGTGTTGACAGTTCCGAGTCCGACAGTGAATAATAATAATAATATTCCTCGATCGGTCGATCTCCTCGCGGACGCGACGTGCGTCTTTTTTTTTTCTTAGCGAAGAAAGAAGCGCTGCTGCGCAATCCCAATCCACCACCAGCAGCGGTAGCGGTAGCGGCAGCAGCAGCAGTCCTTCGGATCAGTCACTCACTCAGTCAGTCCAGCACCAACCAAATCCACTGGGCTTGAAGAAATGTTTTCTCTACAACAACAACATCAGCAGCGGCGGCGGCACGCATGACATGTCAGTTGGGAGCGATCGAGCAAGCAAAAGCGACTGTACTTCGCGTGTGTGTGTGTGTGTGTGTGTGTGTGTGTGCGTGCGTGCGCGCAGCGATGTGTCCTTGAGCCGTCGTGGAAAAGTCATCAAATCATCTCCCGTTCGGTCGCTTCCATCATCATCATGAGGTCCAGAACACACACATGCTGCTGCTCTGCTCTGTGATGATGACAGACTAGCGTAGGTTCAAGTTATTAACTGTCTACACTGATCCCTCTCTCTCGACTCTCTCTCTCTCCTCCCTCCCTCTCTCTCCCCCTCCTCTTTTTTCTTCGCTCGTGCGACAGTGGTTCAATTAATGCTGGCGCTCAAGCACAACTTTGCGCCAAAGAGCCAAGTGGTGTTTTTTCCCATCTCGCCTTTAAAAATGTTGTCACATGGCGCTGCGTTTTGTTGAAAACGAACCACCACCACCAGCAGCCCGCTAGAAACTTTGGAAGGCACCCTCTGTTGGGATGAAATGATATCATTACATGATATTATCATGTAATCACTATAGCCCCTATAGAGATGCAATAGGAGTAGGGTATTCCTAAACAATAAATAACTAAAAATCACACCCATGTGAAGTGAGGGACGCTCTTATGTCATGATGTTTCAACTGACCTCATGGTGACACTATAACCGGCTGTTCAGTTTTATATGCAATGTTTTTATATATTCAATTTTTTCGAAACGTGCCATAGGCTACCGTACAGTATACAGTATGGGTAAGAATGTTGGTTTCTTATTGGCGTTGGTGGCGAATCGATGTAGCCTAACTATGCTTCAAGGCTGCTATAAGTTCAAAATACGTGTCTAAAGGAGTTACACCAGTGTTACGGTACTTGTGTTCTCTGCCCACGCACACATGTAGGGCTAAGGAGCCTCAAATCCCTTAGGCCTATAATTGATGGTGCTATATGGCCCAAATGAGGCCCCGACCAACTGTGTATGGGAACCATGTGCTATTGTCCGGAGACCACCAGTGGTCCTTGAGGGGGTTCCAGGTGGTTTCCAGCTAAATGATGTAAATTGCAATGCCAGGTGTTCAACTATTGCCAGTGAAAAATGAAGCCAAATGGACCCTTGAGGTCAATTTGAAATTGGGGTGCAACGACATAGTAAATGCACTGAAAAATCAATTTTTAATTTCAACCATCGAAGTATATAGAAATGAATACAACAACATTGACTAAGTTGGGCCTATCGTATCGCTTCGCAATGCTTATAATCAGTATCGAAGCGTTTTCTTTTCAGATAATCTATTTCATTAATACCACATCAAATTAGTATTTTTTAAAAATAAAAAATAAAGAGTGGTTTAATTACTTACTGTAGTTTAAAACAATGTCAATATATTTTAAATATTTAACTATATATTCCAAATCATTGAATCACATCAGATTGTATCGCCAGAATCACCCAATATGGTCCATGTATCGTATCGCCAAATACTACCGAATCGCTGTTAAAATGTATCGTTACACTCCTAATTTGATTATCATTTTTTCCAATTCATCTGCATAACAAGACGTCGATACAATTAATTTGATCAACGTTCACCTGTACTAGGCAACAGTCAGGCCACATCATATAAACCAGTGGGGACCACCAGTAGTCCTTGAGAGGGTTCCAGGTGGTCCCCAGGCTAAATGATGGACAGCTGCTTAACCAGATGTAACTCTTTGAGATCGAAAAAATGAAACCAAATGGACCCTTGCGGGTCCATTTGGTTTCATGTTTACACTCAAGAGTTAAAATATTCATCATGTGAATCAGCCAAAGTCTATATGCAACTAGAATGTAGAAGATTAATGGTCATTATGATCTGTATGTTTGATTATTTTTGTTTCCAGCCTGGTATTGTGGACAAAATCAAAAGAAATCTTTAGTTTTGGGGGGGTCTGAAGGAATAAAATGTCCTCAAATGCTGGTCCGTGGCTCAAACGCTGAAAAAATAGATGGCCCCGGCATCAAAACGGTTGAAAACCAATGATATAGCTTAAACCAATGATATAGCCTATTGTGGACACAATCTTATCCAGGCTAAATGTCATCAAACGGTGGTTCCGTGGGTCAAATGGTGAATAAATAAAGGGCCTTGAAAAAAAAGGGGGTTGAAAACCATGCAGTGTTGTAACAGTTAGAGCCCCAGGGAAGGAGGAGGAGGCGGGGCGGATATAACATGTCCCATTTGGGGGGGCAATAGAACATGTTGAGGGGCAAGAGAAAATGGTATGGGTGCCATTTTCAGTTACAGGACTTTTATTTTTTTTATTATTACTTTTATTATTAACATCAGTTGTTGAATTTGCAACAGACACGCAGCATGCATAAAGCTAAAGGTCTGACTCAGAGAGTTTTCGGTTTTCAATGATGAAATGCTGTTGGTTTTTAGTAGCAGTAGTAGTGTTTCAGAATCAGATCACTTTAATTATAAGCCCTTTAATTTGAAATGCATTTGAAATTTGGGTCTGGCATCATGTTTGGTGGGGCAGTCAGGTGATTTAGGGGGGCATTGCCCCCCCCCATGCCCATGCCTAGATCCGCCCCTGAGGAGGAGGGTGTGGGGGGATCATACCAAACACAAACCTCCATTACTCGCACAGCCTCGTGGCGCTAAAAGGATGTACTATATTATTACACACGCCATTTCTTTATTACTTACCATTTTTTATTGCGCTCTGCCGCTCTCTACCCCCTCCCCCACGTCTCCCTCCATATGCTGAGCCTGTCTCCATTCAGCGGAGGACTGCACTTTAAAGGGGCACTCCACCCATTTTCAACATTTTACCATGTCATTAAAAAACAAAATCATTAACATGGTCAAACACCAACTTGATGACATCATTAAGTTGTGTTTCACCATGTTGATGAATGTTTTTTTCTTTCAGGACCTTTTTTTCCCTGAGAGGATACAAATGGAACCAAATGGACCCTAGCGGGTCCATTTGGTTCACATTTGCATCCTCTCTGGAAATTTTTGAGAATGGGCGAAATTCCCCTTTAAAAAGCGGTCATTTGGGATCATTGTAACGTATACTCTGGCTTTTGTAATAAGTCACCATTTAGATAGTTGGCATTCTTTTTTTTTTTTTTTATCAGACTCCTATATAAACCCTCCAAACTCAGTTCTAATCACAATGCATTATTGAAAGCATTGGTGCTTCCTCTGTGACCCATCCTTGGTTCTGGTGGTGTTGGATAAAATGTTATTAATTCTAGATTAAATTGGCATTAAATAAACCCGAGATGTATCGTGTTGCCATGGCAAAGGTGTGCAAGCACAAATACAGAGCAGGTTTAACATTGCAGGTCTAGCAGATTTGGTTAATAAAGGCTTATTATTTTATTCCTTCTCCCTCCCCCCTCCCATTTCCCCAGTTTTTAATGAAAACATAATAAATTGAAAGAAATGCGGCCCATAGAATGAAATAATCCTAATATTGGTCTTCAGAGCCAATAACAAATGGGGAATATGTAAGCATTATGCACATAATAAGAATATAACATGCATAATATGCCCTGTTCGTAATAGACATTAGTTCAAGACGAGCATCACAGCACTGTAATAGGCAGGAATGGAGAAAATAATATTTTTTGCTTGAATAAAAGTATCAATACAGCAATATAGAAATGATCTAAACTTGAATAAACAAACAAATAAATACTTAAGTACAAATATTGGTATAAAAATGCACTCGCAGTATTAAAAGGGAAAGCACTAATTCCCCATGGATGTTTTCAAAATATTTCATAATGCACCACATGTTAATCTGCTATGTTTCCCCAAAAAAGTATTGTACACATAGGGCTGGAGTGGCTGCTGTTTGTTTTTCTAAAAATAAATGAAACCTTCAAAGTAACTATCGAGTGTGAAGTTCAACCATAGTCCACAAAATATAAAGGTTGCAACTAAGGAAACGGAGACAAAGGCACTCTTTTCTGGTGGAAAAAGTTAAAAAGCCTTTATTGTAGCCCCTTCAACAAAGGATGTTTGACTTCTTTTTTCATTCAAGAGAGCGCCTTGGTTCCTTGTTCCTTATAGTTGCAAGTTTTCAGTCACCACCTCCGCTAGGCTTTGTTTTTAAAGAACTTCCATCACCCAGACCTTTTCCTTTTTATTGGAAAATAAAAGGTTGGTTTACTGCTAAAATCTCGAGGTAGGTCCGCGAGGAGACCGGAAAATTGGCTATGATTTAGGATGCTTGTTTGCTTCATTTGTTTATATAAATGTCATATACAAAATCATGCAGATGCCGCTGACGTTTAAAACAAACCAATCTATTTGAAACTCGGTTGAAAATTAAACAAGTCATTGCGTAATTTTACTTTTTTTTTTGTATTTTTAGCATTAGAAGTATTAGTATTTATTTTAAAAGTATATGCCCAGAGACACAATGTTACGCTATGCCTCCATGTTATGCTATGTCTCCATCACTTGCCAATCAGGGCACCTGATGGAGGAGAAAGGAACTGGTTGGAATAATGGGTTCCTTTAGCATGCTGCTAAGACCAACTTTGGAACCCTCAGTTCTAGAAAGAAAGTCTGGAGCTCTCTGGTGGAGCTGTTGCCCCCGCGATCCGACCTCAGATAAGCGGAAGAAAATGGATGAATGGATGGCTGGATGGATGGAGTTCTAGAAATTGCTAGCCAGGTTCCAACCTGATTTGCTGTGTTCCGCACATCTGAAATCTCACTTCGCAAATCAGTCTGGCCAGAGCCTGCTTGACTTTCTCTGACGTCGCCCATTACATGGCCACGCTGTTTCTGATTGGATGGTGTTCAAACCAACGTGAACTACCGTCAAACAAACCACAGACCAATCAGAATCCTCAGCTGCATTTCAACCCTCATATGCCCCGCCTACCTGTGGGGAGGATAGGCTCCTGGCCAGACTGATTTGTGAAGTGACATTTCAGAACGCAGCAAATCAAACTGGATCACAGGGTAAGAAAGACACAATGCCCATTTTTCAACACTCATTTGTGTCAAATAATATAGTCCCCAAATATAAGACAATGCCACTTTTTAAGGTTATTTCCATTGGAAAAAACACGGTCTTATATTCAGGCCAACACTCAGTATATATTTTTCGTTGTTTGTACTTTTATACGTTGTGGTCATATAATATACGGAGGGTGTCCTTGCTCGCGAGAGCATGCTCTCAATGGCGTTCCCTTGATTAAATGCAGGTGATTAAATTAAATAAAAGCCCAGAAGACCAGGCTGTACTGATGACGACAGGCGGCAGGTTGAGTATTCCCACATTGCGGTGGGCTTTGCTATACCTTTTTCCCCCCCTTAATAAGCCCGAGTACCTACTTGCACAAAACGGCTTCCGCAGGGGCCCACTTCACCCAGGGGCAGTTGGTGGGGGGGGGGGCACTGGAGTGGATGATTGTGCAAATGGGGGACGAGTGGAGTATCGGCTGGAGAGAGAGGAGATGTTTATGGCTGGTTGGCAGTAAATAATCATCGCAGAGAGATAGGATAGGAGTGGGAGAGAGACTCTCATTGGCTGCTGGGGCGGACTGACACCTTGTATATCCGTGGTTTCAACAAAAGAAAGAGGCATCAGCCCAGGTGCTCAGACAAGATGAAAAACAGTTAAAGAGAGTTCAGATTTTTTATGAAACATCTGTATGTATGAAATGCTTGCCATTAATATAGTGGCGTCAACAGTGTTAATTGATGTCCCGTGTCCCGTGGTGGGAGTTCTGCTCTGGTTTTGGTGAAATATGAAGTAGTTCCGGTCATTTTTGTGGGCGTTACTGGGGGCCACACAGTAAAAGTAAATTAATCCAAAAAATGAACGTCATTTGTATTGTTGACCTATTTCTAAAATATTAGCACCTTTGTTCATATTTGACCCCTCTAGGGAACTATGTATTTTGTGTCCATATCACTATACGCTCAAAAAGTAGATCCATGTGATAGAGGGGTCAAAATGGATGAGGGAGGTCCTAATACATTATTTTAGGAATAATTCAACAATACAAATGACGTTAGTTTTGTGGATTAATGTACTTTTACTGCGTGGCCCCAGGGACCCCCACAAAATGACCAGGACTACCTAATATGGACCAAAACCAGAGCAGAACTCCCACCACAGGACTCTGGACATCAATTAATAAGTTGACACCACTAAGTTGTATTTCATACAACTCCAAAAATCTGAAATATCCCTTTAAATATAGAGATCGGTGCTTCTATAGTTCAATTCCGATGTTCAAGAAAACGTACAAGCACTCAAAATGTATACATGTAACGTTTATCTCAAAATTGTAAAGCCAGCATGTTTCGTTTTGACTGAATGCAATATGATTACAGTGCGTTAATGTTTGTTGATGGTAAATCAGAGCCCTATGCCTAGTACAGGAAAAATAGCCCCCCCAAAAGTGCTGATCTTGGGAGAACCACATCCTAAATAATGACTTTGTTTTTCGGGAGATAGCAGGTTTCTATGCTACACAGTGATTGGTATGCAGGCACACTCGCTCTCTGCCTCACACACACACACACACACACACACACACACACACACACACACACACACACACACACACACACACACACACACACACACACACACACACACACACACACACACACACACACACACACACCCCACACACACACACACACACACACACACAGGGTTGTCTGGGTGACGGTGTGCAGCATCATGTTAGTTAAAAAACAGCCCACATGTAATCCTACTAATTGGCCGTCATTTGGGTCCAGTTTACGGCAAAGCAGCGTCTGCATAATGGCCCCTAATGTGCCTCTCTCTCTGTGTGCCTCTGTGTGTGTGTGCTTGTGCCTGCGTGAGGGTGTGTGCGTGCGTGTGTGTGTGTGTGCGTGCGTGCATACACGACGCGACACAAGAAACGCCACACAGATTTGTTCCATACAAGGTGAAATAACACAATTTCAGACGTGTCCCATCTCCGTCCGCCCGTCCAGATGTAAGTCACACCTCGGCTGGTCGGCTGGTCCGTGAGGGCAACGCAAGCGCCATTGTTTTTAGGCAACGTTCACAAAAAAGTGATACCAATAAATAAGAGCGTACGGTTAGAACAAATTGACCGAACGCGGCAGCCGAAAGGTTGCCACACAATCATGATTCATGATGACACCCTACCCCAAAAAAACAAACCTTAAAGGAGACTTCCACACCTAAACACAATGGGCATCCATCTACCTTGATTCCTGTGACATGATACATAATGTCCATGATTTTTTGTTATAGATGCCCCCTTTTCTACATTTCACCATGAGGTCCCCCACCCTTCAATGTAGTTTGCATTGCCGTAGGTTGTCTTTATTCGAATGCGGGCATTTTAGCAACTCAAAATGTATTTTTTTTTCCACACATAACATCGAACCACACACTACAAGATAATTGGGCCACTGCATGATGTTGTGGCCCAACCTGAGTTTCAACCCGGTGACTGGAGAGGAGAGTGGCAGAAGGGAGGGGAGGAGAGGAGGAGGAATAGATTACCTCTGGGATAACAAGTAAAGTCTGCCCCATAGTGACGTAAAACTCATGTGTGAGTATCAGTAAACTATTACAATATGATGTGTGGGGAAAAAATACGTTTGGAGCTACAAAAAATATCTGCATTAGAATAAAGACAACCTGTGGCAATGCAAATTGTTGGAAGGGAGGAAGACCTCAGGGGTGAAATGTAGAGCAGGGGGGGATCTATAGCAAAAATCAAGTGCAATATATACTGTATGATGTCACATCCATCAAGGTAGACTGAGGCCTTAATGTGTTTTGGTGTGGAATTCTCCTTTAAATCTAGCTTCACAGGAATCCACATGTTAGTTTTAACCGTCCACGATTTAGTTTTAACCTCCCCCGCATGTCAGAGCCACAGTATTGTCAGACTAATGCCTAAGTGGTCGGACGCGTGGGGGCGAAGAATGGTCTCAAGATGTTCAAGTGGGCCTTGCAGGTCCAGTAAACCTTGAGAAGAATCGCTGATTTATATCATCCACGCTTGTGTTATTAAGTCGCCTTCGTGTTGTCCTTGACGTGGAGAGGCGGCTTTCAATGGTCCTCCCCGAACAAATAATGTCCATTAAAGAAATAAAAATGAAACATACAGTATGTGCTTGCACAGTACAGTAACCTGCGTGGTCCAAGGTTCAAGGTGTTCTCTGCTCTATTCCGTCTTGTGTACAACTACAGTAAACGTTCATATTTACCCTTGTCCACAGAGATGGTGGCCCTAAAGCAGGGCTTTTCAACCGGTGGTCCGGGGACCAAAAGATTGAAAACCCGTTCCCTAAAGTAAAAGTTATTGAACCACTTTAACCACAACATACTATAGACTGTACAGTATCTATAGACCCTCTCCCTCCTTCTCCTACCCGCCCTGCGCACACACACGCGCGCTCCGATTAGCTACAAATTGAAAAGGGTAATCAGCGAAGGCCATCTTATTGACGACACCCTCGCTGCCACCACAACAACATTACAGCATTGTTCCATCAGGCTAATTACATGTGTCTGGGATGAACCCCTCCCGCCGGAACAAACGTGCGGCTTGTCGGACGAACACGCCGTTTAGCTAATCGGCAGATACCCCCCCCCCCCCCCCCCCCCTTCCTCCTCCTATCCCCTTCCCCCCGGGGAGTTGGTGGACATATGGCCGCTGCAGGACAACAATACAGAGGGGCCGTTTGCCTTTTTACGTGTCAGGGCATTTAGCCTGGAGAGTACGAGCAACGTAATTATACAGTGATATGCGTATAGCGACATAGCATGGGCCGTTTGTACTGCTCTGGGATGGCAAAGGATGCAGTCAGCCGGTCAAGTCGGCCAGCTAACCAGACAGACAACCATATAGAGAGCTAGTCAAATGAACAACTAGCCAGACACAGAGACAGACAGCTAGCCAGGCAGACAGACAGCTAGCCAGACAGGCGGACAGACAGACAGCTAGCCAGGCAGACAGACAGCTAGCCAGGCAGACAGACAGCTAGCCAGACAGGTGGACAGACAGACAGCTAGCCAGGCAGACAGACAGCTAGCCAGGCAGACAGACAGCTAGCCAGACAGGCGGACAGACAGATATCTAGCCAGACAGGCGGACAGACAGCTAGCCAGGCAGACAGACAGCTAGCCAGGCAGACAGACAGCTAGCCAGGCAGACAGACAGCTAGGCAGACAGGCGGACAGACAGACATCTAGCCAGACAGGCGGACAGACAGCTAGCCAGGCAGACAGACAGCTAGCCAGGCAGACAGACAGCCAGCTAGCCAGACAGGCGGACAGACAGACAGCTAGCCAGACAGGCGGACAGACAGACAGCTAGCCAGGCAGACAGACAGCTAGCCAGACAGGCAGACAGACAGACAGCTAGCCAGGCAGACAGACAGCTAGCCAGACAGGCAGACAGCTAGCCAGACAGACAGACAGGCAGACAGACAGCTAGCCAGACAGGCAGACAGACAGCTAGCCAGGCAGACAGCTAGCCAGCCAGCCAGACAGAGACAGACAGACAGCTAGCCAGCCTCCAGACAGAAAGACAGACAACTCGCGATGCTCAGAATCATGACTTCATGAGCTTGTATAATTATCATTGATATGTCTGGAGAGAGTCTGCGTCGCAACAAACAAAGGCAATTAATTTAACATCTGGGCTCCTGTTTATGGGTCATCTAAACCCCGCTGTACGATGGTTAATGTGTCCAACGTTTGAACTGTATTCTGGCACTTACTGTACAGTACCGCTAATACGGATCATCAGGATCGGTTCATTAAATTAACACGTTATTAGTAGTAACGACACATTTTAACAAAGGGCATAGTTATGAAACACTCGCATCCACACACACATAATGCAATGTGCAGTTATGTCAAACCGATGTAGGAACTATTTCACAAAGAAAAGTAATGTGTGTGAAACATGTGGATAGTGCAGGTTTCTTTTTGAGGGAAACGCATATTATTACGGATATCAAGTAAACACAGTTATTCTCTGGCCAATATGTGGACATAATATTTGAACACATTGGTGCAAGCCTTGACAAGGACACAAACAATGAAGACATTTATAAACAGACAGACATGAGCTGGATAGAAGAGCAATATGGAATGGAAAATAAATTAAATCCCCTTTCCCCTGCTAAATATAATGCACGATTGCTTTATATTGATACAATTGATAATTTGCATTGCAAAACGACACAATACAAAGTCATGATGTGATAGGCTGCTGCTTACATATCGCCATCTGTCGATTGTTGAAATTAAATAAGGTGTTTCTATGCAGTTTGTGTCATTACACCCCTATGGGTCTGTTCGTTTGGTGGTTATGCATTATGTCTGGAAGTGGTCATAAGCGTCTGACGGAAAGAGGGTGAGTGAGGATCTCAACTCTTGTCTACACTAATGTTTTCATTGGAAAGACTACAAGACATAGAATTTTATCGTGTCTGCACAGACAGACATTTCCAGGGAGTGGCTGTGATCTGGTGCCACCCAAATATAGAACAAATATGGGACAATTCTCATTCTACTGATCTACCAAATATAGAACAAACATGTGACCCCTCAGACTCCACATAAGTAGCTTGTCTCTGTCATCATTATCATCCGATGAAGGCCAGTCATGTCCTAAACATTGTGAACTATGTCAGTGTTTTAACTTAAATAAACACTGTGGAGCTACAGCTGTTGACTTCTTTTGTTATTTTGAATAAACCTAAATGATTCTCATTCTACACCATCTTTTAAATGGAAAAAGGATTGCAGTAGCAGTGATTTCTTCCAAAATTGGTCTGGGGAAATATACATTATCAGGATACCACAAGAGCAAATAAATGTAATTTTTCCCATCTCTTTTGCACATTTAGGGCTCCATTTTTGTTACCGCTAAACCCCTTATCCCCTAACTTCTTTGCCTTTTTAAACTATTAAAAAAAACATTTTTCAGTTATTCAAATGGCCAGTCCACAAGCTCACAACATGCTAATAGATTGACATGTTGAAATATTCCAAAAAGTCTTTCAAAATAGTAACATGAAATAAGGGATATGGGATAAGGGGTTTAGCATGTAACGAATATGGAGCCCATATTGTTAGTGGTGATCCCAGTATTCTTGTTTTATACTGAACTGAATAGATTACACAATGGAATCACAATTTTCTGTGTTAATCTTTTAGCTTTAAAGAATGACCATGTGCTGTTTACATCTCTGTGTAAAGTATTCAATCAATCAATCAGTTCAAACAGTGCTTCCTGCATTGCATGGTAGTGAGTGAACAGTGAAAGTAATGACTCACTCATACATGAGTTGGCTTCCTCCTTGGATCTTATCGGTCATGACACGGCTTTCCCTGATTCCCTGAGTCACGGCGCTCTTACAAGCCATCTTCCTGTAGGAATCACATTGATTGATTATGAGTGAGTGAGTGATTGATTTTATACTTAGTCATTTAGTTAGAAACGTAAACAACTCATGGTGCAGTGAGACATTGATGCTAAAAGGATAGCACTAAAAAGGTTCCTGCTTCCACAGTGGCAATTCAATGTAATTGAAGGATCGTTCTGAGTGGTGCGTGGTCTTAGAGTGTGTGTGTGTGTGTGTGTGTGTGTGTGTGTGTGTGTGTGTGTGTGTGTGTGTGTGTGTGTGTGTGTGTGTGTGTGTGTGTGTGTGTGTGTGTGTGTGTGTGTGTGTGTGTGTGTGTGCGCTATGTTTTGGTGAAACAGGGCACAAGACAGGGATGACTATACGATACATGGATGATATTAGTCCATGTATGTATTAGTCCATGTATTAATCCGATAGGATTCAATGATTTGACATTGATGCAGCAAATCTTAAGCACATCTTACAAATATGTATAGGTTTTTAAGGGGAAAACTGTATAATCATGGATATCAATGAGTAAACAGTGATCTGACAAATAGACAGACATGATATTTGAACACATGTGTTTTTCTTCTTAAAATTGCTAAATACAACGCACAAAGGCTTAGTACAGAGAACATTCAATCCCGAATAGATATAGATTCTTTCCATTGCTAATCGATATAATACAAAGCCAAATTGTACCATATTTTGATAGTTACTACAGTATATCGTTGCACCCCTAGTAAACAAAGTGAGAGGTGTGCAGGTATGTAGGGACAAAGCCAGTCCTTGAGAGTGGTTGTGCCACTCAAAAAAACAAAACAAAAAAAAACACACACCAATGATACATACCATCCACAAATACAAACACTGTCCACAAGAGTACATTTCCACATTCATGATAGATGTACTGCTGTCGCGTGTCAATATAAGAAACAGGCACTGAAGACACTGTTGTTGTTGTCGTTTTTTGGTACATCAAAGCAAGACCTAAACCACTTATGCGTAATATAATGCGTATTATCCTCTTTGAAATGTATTGGAAATTCTTTGAGGTTTCTGAAAATGGCTGTTTTTTTTCCGGTGTGATAGTGAACAGATCAGAGTGATTGATATATAATTATGTCTGCGGGCACAGCAGTGGGGTGTGTGGATGTACCGCGTGGAAGGGCGACCACGCGGCTCATTATTTGATCTATTCTGAGAAAAAAAAAACAATCAAAACCACAGGATTATCACAGTTAGAGGATAGAACGTAATAATAAAGTACAAAGACTTGTTATTTTTTCACTGCGGTTCTTATCACAAGCAACAGCTAATACATTAAAACACACATTACAAAACAAATGACAATAACCTGCATTTAAAAAAAAACAAGCGCCCCGCTATATTTCCCTAGACAAATGACCCGAAGGAGTGTTTCTAATAGACAGCCGTTTCACACTGTTTTCCGCTGTCTGGCTGCTCAGGCACATTAAAAGACATTCATCTTCCGACGGATCCGTTTTATTTGTCTTTCAGCAAGCTAAGAAACATGCAATCCATTTGGAGAGCAGACAGGATGACCCCACGGGAGGGAAAAAAAGATGATCTGCGAAACATCACACGAAAAGGAACAGACAACACATTGTCTGTGTTGTTTGGAAACATCATCATGTGTTCAAAACTGTGACTTTTCAGGAAAAGAGGTCAAAGAGGGTATGTGTGCGTCATCATACTCAAGACATGATGTGGGAACACCTCAAGTACAGAGTAGCAAAACACTACTTTCTCACATTGACAGGCCCTAAACCCTAACATAAAAGCTTTGCCTTGAATCTGAGTGCATTAGACCAGGGGTTTTCAACAGGTGGTCCGGGGACCACCAGTGGTCCTTGAGAGGGTTCCAGGTGATCCCCAGGGTAAATGATGGAAAGTTGGTTAACCAGATGTAACTCTTGAGAATGTAAAAATGAAACCAAATGGACCCTTGCGGGTCCATTTGGTTTCATTTTCACACACTCAAGAGTTAAAATATTCATCATCTGAATTAGCACTATTTAATTAAGAAGTCTACACTGTTTTGTTTGCAGAATACAGCCTGGAATTGTGAACAAAACCAAAAGAATTCTTTAGTTTAAGGTCTTGGGCGCTAAAATGTCATCAAATGGTGGTCCGTGGATCAATAAATGGTGGTCCCTGGTGTCAAAAAGGTTGAAAACCCCTGCATTAAATGCTGTTTAACATTGTTTGTCATCTGTTTTGCATTTCCCACTCATTTTATGCATACTCTTGATATACAAGCTTGAAATGCTGGAGCTTGCAAATCTGCTAATTTTGATGTGTTTGTGTGCCCATTGTGATCAAGTAGGGCTTTAAATTACAGGCGGAAGAAAAAGTATGAAGATAGGAGGTAAAGTATAAAGTAGAATTCCACCCCAGAAGGCTTTCCTACCTTTCCTTTCCTACCTTTCCTTTACCTCTCGCGCCTCCGTAAGTCTACGCATCTCTAAAAAAATGATGGACTCTTTGCAGGAGATAGCAATCTGTCTTGGCTGTCACTGTCAGAGACCTCCGGTCTAATCTGAACCCAAAGAGCTCCGGCCTTCCTGTGTGATACTGCACCCCCCCCCTCCCCCGCCCCAAACTGAGGGTGGGACATACCAATTAACAAAGCAATCATCTGGGCAGACATCAATCACCTGCATGATGCATCCTTGAAAATGTTTGTAACAAAGAATTAAACAGAGGTGGAGCGTTCCGCGAGTATTCCTCAACCATTTCTGGATCAGACTTATCCTTGAATCCAAAGAAGATTAAAATATGATTATCATATTTTTTGGATCTTGGCAAGTTCAGGGGTTGAACGCTGGACTACCATTGAAAGCACATACTGCATAAGGCAAAAATGTCACTTTTGAATTATGCTTTACCTAGATATGCACTCGGTAGAGTGCAAAGTTGCGCGATGAGCACAAGTAGGCCATGCATGGCCTACTCGCACATGAGCGGAGCGAGCTATAAATGTCCTACGTCACCATTATGTCATCACCAAAACTGACCAATCAGAGTACCCCGAGGGACGACGAACACCGACCCCCGAACACCGACCACGTCCCGTCCGTTTAACTTCACGCAAGTAATTAGCATGTGCCATGCCATGTCAAGGAGTTATTCGTGATTCTTGGATCCATTCCAAGCATTGCTTTTTGCACAAAAAACTCCTTGAGCTAAAAAAAAAAAAAAACACCCCATAGTCTCTTCACAGCATTCACAACATGGACAAATTTAGCCCGAGGAGTGTTTTTTGTGCAAAATGGAGGCTTGTAATTCAGAATCATGAATAACCCCTAGTTTGACATGTCACATGCTACTTAAAGCTTGGAGCTTAGATTGACTGACTGGTCTACCAGAGTAGCAGCAGAGACAGCTTGGATGTGATTTCTCTTTTGGATCGCGGGGACTGTGGCTCGCCTATTACCGATCAAAATCACTGTTGACATCCTATTCCGTTTACCCCCATTTTCGTTATGCCTTATGCCAATTGATTCCTCTACTCCGCACACACACACACACATTTTCTGGGTTTGTCACCAGTGTTGCCAACTGCCAAAATCCAAAATGCACTAGTGGCACTTCCAAAATACACTAGAATGCGCTAGAGCAGTGGAGTTTCAACCATTTTCATACCAAGGCCCAGCCCACTATTTATTCTGTATTTTAGCCACGGACCACCATTTGATGTTGAGTTTACTCTCTCGGACTAATTTAAATAACTGGTAAAATGCTGGTCAAAATTAGGAATTCTTCTACATTTTCTAAATGTGTAGATTCTTGACAATTAGGTAATTCAGATGTTTGAATACAATTTAATGGTAAAACAAAACCAAATGGACCCGTTTCATTTTACACTCTCAAGAGTTACAGATCTACAGTATAGTTACAGAGTCTACAAGGTCCTTTTGGTTACCAATGTACCGTCTATCATAGGAGGAAAGGTGGTGAAAAACGAGGGTTTTATCTCTGACGCCTGTCAACCAATTTCACCCCAACTCACCAGCAAAAAAAGCACTAAATTTTCCACCAGGAGCTTTTCAATAATTTTGGCGCTAGGGGGGGTCTGGAAAACAGATAAATATAACAACAAATGCACCGAGTTGGCAACACTGACTATCACTTGATTCCCTACTCCTCCTGCCAGCTATTGCCAAACACTACCTGCTGACATGGAAGATTATGTGCCGCTCTCCCCCACCCAGCTTCCCTCCCTCCAACCCAAAACGGAACAGTTATGTTTGGGTAGACCCTTGTCAAAGCTGCATGCACCGGGGTGGCGGATCGATGCTTCACCACTGCACCATGCGAGCACACTGCCGCCGGCCTGATCGCAGTGACGAGATTATTTAATCTCAAGAATTTCGCAATTAATTTGCTAGCATTTCACCCGGATTAATATACACTTAATCAGTTGTGGTAGTGAACTCTATTGCACATTTTAGCTGTGTGAATGAATGAATGAATGAATGAATGAATGAATGAATGAATGAATGAATGAATGAATGAATGAATGAATGAATGAATGAATGAATGAATGAACGAACTAGATTGTCACTCGGTAGCGTGCAAACTTGCGCATTGTGCACAAGTAGGCCATGGCCTACTTGCATGAGTGGAGCGGGTTAATACTAATGACATTAGCTATAGGGGAGAACACCGAGAACGAAACACTGAACGCTGCGCACCGACCGCCTTACTCACGCAAGTAATGAATGAATATATGATTTGTTTTATTATGCAGCTTATAGGATGTTTACAGTACATTTCAAGTACAACCACAACAAAGCTGATAACTGTGAATGGACACACTGGTTAAGAATACACTTGCTTACGATAGTGGCCACCTTGTACATTTCATTGAAGGCAAACAAATATTCACTTCTGTAAAGTTCAAAGCAGCACATTATAGTGGAGGTAAAGGGGAAAAGAAAAATATACAAGGAGGGAAAAGGGGGGTGGGGGGGGGAACACTTTTTTACGGTGGACAGTTATGAATTGCAACTGGATAGGTACCCTTTAGGAGTAGTTTTGAAGGAGTCAAAGGATTTGCATGTGTTATTTTTGGTGGCATAGGAACAAAAATAATTAAGGCCTAGATTTTCGTCACTGCTAAACCGCTTATCTCTTTGTTGCCTTAAAAAAAAAACACACATTTTTCATTTGTAAAATGGCCAGTCTATAACTTCACAACTTGTCAACGGATTGGCACATTGAACTATAAAAAAAATAAAAATAAAAATAGTATAAAAGCCAAAGAATTGTGGGATAAGGGGTTTAGTGCATGACAAAAATGGAGAACAAACGGCATGTCCCTTGTTTGTGCTGAATCTGAGTTGCACATGGATGTTGAGCGTTCCTCTGTTGTTGTTGGAAGGAAGTGGCTAAAGTATTTGGACAGGTAAATGGGTATTATCAAATCTTGCGTACCAGACCCACTGCAACATGGTGATCCAAATGTGCATCCTGTCCACCCTGTCAAAGGTTATGGAGTACCGATCACAGGGCAAAGCCTGCCCAGTCCCAAGTTCTTTAGTATCCATTAACTTTTGAGTGGGTAGGCGAAACACATGCCTGGCCAAAACATGTATTATGGAATACTGTAATCATGTTACTGTTAATTTTTAACTGTGCAGTCAATCTTGAATTTAGCATGGACAATCATCTTGTAGGCAACTGTGAAGCTGTTGGACAGATTATTTTATGATGCACAAACAATATGAAAGCATAATTACCAAAAGCACAAAGTACACAAGTAAAATCTGCAATAAAAAAACTGCAATAAAACATATTGGCCCGCCGATATCCAGAGTTTGATGTAAGAGTGTCAATAATAATAATAATAATTATTATTAATATATATATATATATATATATATATATATATATATATATATATATATATATATATATATATATATAGTGTTCCATGAAAACTTTGTTATGGCCTTGCACGTTAGCATGTTTTTTTTGTCACTGAGCACTGGGCAGACCCACAGTTCATACACACCATCTTTTCTCCTTTTTTCCACCATTGCATTCATGATTTATTATATTTAAACTATGCTAAATATCTCTGATGTTCCAATCTTCCGGTAAACATCGCCATGCCATGTTTATTTCAGTAGCAGGGGTTTCCCTTTCTCTACCAGGGCTGGTTCTACAAGGATGTGTGCAGATCCCACCCAAACATGTGTCCTGCCCACATGTGTCCAGCCCCAAAAATACCACAGAATATCAGTAACATTTATCATTTTTGACTGTGTGGAAGGCATGTTTAGAGAATGCTAGACCGATCTGAGCACTGTTTGCCATTAGTGTTGTTAACAGTGTGACCGCGCAATCCGTGTTTTCCGTCTTTTTGGATGAAGCCGCTTAACCCACCTGTCTTTATGATTTATAGTACTTAGATGTTTTAATGTTTGATGGAAATGAGGCGCTTGAAGGGTTCGCCCCCCCATATATTCATCGTGCCAACCCGAGTGGGCCAGGCTACATCTGACCCTGGCCAGTGTGAACGCTGCATTAGACATTAAAGGGGAATTCCACCCATTTTCAACATTTTTTCTGAGCATACAAATGCAACCAAATGAACCCTAATGGGTTCATTTGGTTCCATTTGTACTCTCAGAAAAAAAGAAGCGTCTAAAGAAATCCATTAACATGGTGAAAATACATCTTGATGATGTCATCAAGATGTTGAAAATAACGATGTTAGTGGCTTTCTTCAGACCTCCATTTCTTGGGAACACAGAATGAGGAAACTTTTTTTATCATGTCTACCCAACACCTCTAAGGTACATCAATGACAAAGTAAAATATTGAAAATGGGTGGCGTTCCCCTTTAAGGCTGAAAGCATAATCCAAAAGAGGCATGAGGTCTTGTTTCCACAGTCCGACGTCGGTTCTAAATGTACTGTTTTTTGGCCCTGGTTCTGCATGTGAATGGTCCGCATGCTGGGTAACAGCACAACACAGCATTAGTGACACGCCGGCAGCGTAACATGGAGACATCAAAGGGGGAAAGTCTGCACTGGCGGCGAGGCAAGAGAAAGGACAACTCAGCCTACAGTATGTGTTGAGTTTCAAACGTAGCCCCGGGTTATTTTTGAAAGTTTGTCGGCCGTGCGACTGTGACTTGGATTCTTTGACTTGGCTCTCAGATGTCGTCTCTCAGAACTCTCACCTCTACTTTGGTAGACTCGAGGCGATTCTGAGTGTGTGTGTGTGTGTGTGTGTGTGTGTGTGTGTGTGTGTGTGTGTGTGTGTGTGTGTGTGTGTGTGTGTGTGTGTGTGTGTGTGTGTGAGTGTGAGTGTGAGTGTGTGAGAGAGAGAGAGAGAGAGAGAGAGAGAGAGAGAGAGAAAGGGAGAGGGTGTAGTTGCATCATTCTTTCATGTTTCGTTTGCATTTACACTGCACTTTGTCAACTGCAGCAGGGGACTGTATCAATGTGCTCAATTCAAATACAAATGTAAATGAAGTCTATAATGTTATAATCATGCATGATTGTCGCATACATGCATGCATGATGCGCGCGCGCGTGCGTGTGTGTGTGTGTGTGTGTGTGTGTGCGTGTGTGTGTGCGTGTGCGTGTGTGTGTGCGTGTGTGCGTGCGTGTGTGTGTGTGTGTATGCATTATCCGTGTGTGGGTGTATGGGTGTGCACATGCACACTGTCCTATTTGGACACATGGTATAGGCACAGTGGAGACAGCTGCGAAAAAATGTGACAGTACTCCATGTTTACAGACAGACAGACGTGTTTCTTTAAACACCTGCTTCGACCGTTATAATTCCCAGGATGCTGCTTATTAAGCAGTGTTCCTCGACAAGGCATGTTGTCTGGGAGCCGACCGACACGATTGCATTGATAAGACGAAAACCCGGAAATCCTCAATCAGCATGGCCAGTTTCCCGCCTTGTTTTAAACCCTCTGTCAGCATGGCGACATGCTTGCAGTTGTGTTTATAATTATGGTTAGAGGAGGCGAGTATATTGACCAAAACGGCCACATTAAAGTAGCCAAATGTGTGTTAAAACGGACAGGAGGCGGGGCTGAGGACGCTTATCAGACAGCTGGCAGCAAACATGGCTGGACGTGGCTTTATCATCGCCCGCCGTCCCCCACCGTTAAAACGTAGGGTTAAAGATATTATCGTCAACTTTAGTGTGCACACAATCTGTGTTTGTGAACAGATTTGAATATAACTCCACCTCACCTCGACTCTATTGGCTCATTATGAAACTGCTAGAGACTGCTGCGCTGTGATTGGCTAAAACATCGCCTCACTGCCCACAACCCCCTCCCGCCCACACAATAGCACCGCCTTGTCATGAGCCTGACGAAAAGGGTTTGTTGACAACATCAAAAGTTCTGCACCATCTGCAGGGCAAAGCAAGTGTCTGTCTGCAGGGAAACCGCAGCATCAAACAAAATAAGCAAGGTAGAGGGGAAAAGGGCAAAAAAAACATCTCTTTGATTCATGGGCTCATCTGAGCATGTCCGACGAGGGCTTCAGTCTCTCTTTTCGACTGCGTCTATCCACGATAACGTGCCTTACAGTGCTTGTGCTGCAAAAAAGATGACTTCTCTGTTATATCTCTAGCTGTGTTTACACCTTGCATTCATTCCTGCAGCGAATCGAAGTTGGGTGTGCTGCGAAGCCACGCGAAACCAAAAGTTTACTAGAAAGCGAATGTGTCAGGTGAGGCTTCGCACCTTCCAAACAAAGCTCGCTTCCCAACAGTACACACATTACACGGCAGGATATTTGCAGTATAGCATGCTGGTGTGAATGGCACCTTAGTCTGTTGGTGGGATAACTCGTTTCCCCGGAGGACGCAGTGCACTTTTAAGTTAGGAAGATGGAGTAACACTACGTTTAGCAAAACGTACAATGAAGCCAAGGAATCCAACGCCCATTATTGCCGAATGCTGATCCATTGCGCTCCCTCAATAGGTTCAGGACTGGACATCTATAGGTCCATGCTTGGCCAGCCTTCATACTGTAAATGGGGCCGCATAGAGCTGCACAGTCCCGCTCCTTTCATGACGTAGCCCATGGCCCAGAAATGAATTCCCTGTTAATTTCCCTCAGAGTCTTTTTGTTTTGGGACCATTATATGTTTTGTAAGAAGAAAAACGAAACAAAAAGTGTTTTATCCTCTGCTTTTTTCTTTCTTACCAATTAGATTTCGAATGATAATATTGTGTTTGCTGTCATGATCTGTCACAACCGGGGTCGTCTTTGTCCGCAGTGTAATCGTCTTTACATAAATATTTTTTAAAAAGTCTATGAATGTGTAAATTACTTCTTGGTCGCATCATGAAAGGGACAGGACTGCTCAGCTCTATTGGCAAAGCACACTGAGTTTGCTGCGGAACAAACTATGGAGCCTCTCCAAAGATGTTTTTTGATTATTTTTAATTGTTAAAACGATATGCAGTTCTAGTGTTTTGTTTATTTTTTTTTAACACTTTGGGATATTTGTCAGATTATCACGTCACAAACAGCATGTTGGTGCCAACAGCTGGTGTAAAATCCGCACGGCGAAATAGATTATGATCTCACACCATCCCAAAAATGCTGGTGATTTTGATTTTTTTTTAATGCATTTCGGTCTATCATTTCAAGCAGCTCCTTTTAGTTAGTTTTGTAAAGACACAAAAAAACAGAGTTAGGGTTTTTCATTTCAGTCACGACTTTCCGTGAAGCACTTGTGAGTGTGTGTGTGTGTGTGTGTGTGTGGGGGGGGGGGGTGTACGACTGTCCTAGTTGCAGTTAGTGGAATCGTCAGACTCAAAACTACATTCGATCATCCATTTATTCCATTATACCATAGACCATTTGCATGATTTCATCCTGAATGAAAGCATTCTGAGTGGTGTGAAAGTGGGTAGTAAAACCAGGTTCCACCTCTCTAGCGCCAGGGGTTACTGCCCATGTCAGTGATGTCTGTCTAATCAGTGGCGTTTCTAAGCAATTTGGAGCCCCCAGGAAAGATTCTCCCTGGACCCCCCCCCTTACCAAATGGAAAATGGGCCCTTACGGATCCATTTGGTAAGGGGGGGCTCCATTTGGTAAGGGGGGGCTCCAGGGAAAATCTCCTTGACGTCACACCTATGACAGCCACAGCAAAATGGCGCCCCAAAGGGATAAAAATATGAACTATTTTTAAAATAAAGAACATATTATACTGTGTTTAAATGTTCAATTCTAGTTATAGAGGACAAGTATAATGTATTTATGCATATGAGGTTTATTAGCCTTTAGTTTAGTCTGCTTTAAAAAGCGCCCCTGTGTCTAATAATGACCGATGTGGCGCGTGCTGTTTTTGTGTACTCTGTGTTCTAATGGCCACTGTGACAAGTGTATTTTTGTGTGTGTGTGTCCCTTATCTTTCTTATCTGCCGCGTTCTTATCGTTTTATTTGTTTTGTTGTGTAACTGCAGTAACTGCCATGGCGACTGATTTATCATCTCAACATCAAATAAAGGTGTCTGTCTGTCTGGAGTTTTACGGGTGTGTGGGCTCTGTTCGCCACCCTGGATTCTCTGCATATATTTGGTCCATCAAAAATAACTTAAAGGGGTCCCATCATGATTTGTTTTTCAAGATTTCTGGTGTTTTTAGCCTCCCCAGTGTCTTTTTACACCCCCAAAAGTGTTAAATGATCAGACCTTCACTGGGATATCTGAATGGGTTCCCTCTCAGAGTCTTTCCTAATGTGATGTCATATTCAGGGGTACATTTGAATAGCCCTCCTCCTTTAACTTTTCCTACACACACACTTTAACCCTACGTTTTAACGGCAGGTGATGGATAAAAAACGTCGCCCGATATGAGCAACAAAAAGCTCACCAATTTTTATCTTTACGGGCAACGTCGCCCACCCACGTCGGCCGACGTCGCCCGTTCTGCTGCTGTCGCGCGAAACGGCGGCTCCCATAGAGAAATAATGGATGTCGGCGACGTCGCTTTATCAGCCCCCCGCCGTTAAAACGTAGGGTAAGTCATCGGTAGGTGTAAAGAGTTATTAAAGGGCAACATTTATATTACACAATGGATTTTCAAATTCATGGTTGAAGTCTGCAATTAATACATACATTTACATTAGTAAACACATTATCCATGCATAATGTTGAATATTACAATAACAGCAGTGGTACAAGTTGGCTTTGCGACGCTGTAAGCTTGCTATTTTTGAAAACCTAAAAAGAAGAGAAAAAAAGGAAAACACGTCAGTTTAAACATCACAGTGCTCTTTGTAAATCGACTGTTTCTTTTGTTGTGCGCAGAATGAGCCCCTGGCACAACACCACACTAGCAAGTCTTCCTTTTGTGCTCACTAATCCATGGTGTCATTCGCCTTTTGGTGCGCTAAGTGCAGTGCAGTCGCGTGAATACGCGACTGCACTAAACCGTTATCAAAATAAATCTGCCACGGCAGTGTTTAATCTCAAGTATGTCGCAAGTAAGTCATTTCCTAGCATTGCACTCGAATGAATAGAGTCTATTCAATTAGTTTATGGCGGTGTTGAGTTCCACACGTGTACATTCTAACTGTGACACATTAATAGGTTACATCTGCCTGTATTGCCAACAGTGACAAAGTTTGTGTGATAACACATTGAGTTGATAACTTCAGAATAGTGTCGATTGAAAATACGAGGGCTGACTGTGGCTCAGGAGGTCGTCCAGTAATCCGCGAGTCGGCGGTTTGAACCCTGCCCCATCCCGTCTACAGCTCGAGGTGTCTTTGGGCAAGGCACTGCCCCCCAAACTGCTCCCGATGTGCTGGTTGATACCGCCAAATGGGTATTGTTACTTTCTAAAGTAGTTTCATTTTTTTATTGGACTACTGCCCATAAAACTAATCTTGTTAAGTTACAAATTACTTTCCAAAAAAGTAACGATAATAGATTATTTTCTGTGACCAATACGATTAATAAAATCCCCCCTTTCTTTGTGTTTTAAATGTATGCACAATTTAGTTACACTGTATTACCCAGAGGTGGAATCTTTTCAGAATCCTCAATGTTAATTAAGTGTCCTTAATTCATTAAAATGAATAATAATAGTATACCGTTGTATTGCGACTTGTTTCATGACTTGTTTCAGTGTCTTGTTTCCCAATTGAAAAATCCTTCACGTCTAACTGTAATCTATGCCTATTGACACTATACCTTGCGGTAAACAAAAGCCACCTGATTAGCATTTGAATATCTGATGGCCAACCATCAGCCACTTCCCCGTCCCCAAAACTCACAGGCCCAGACTTGTGAAAAGCCACAGTTATTGCAGTACAACTGAATTCTCATGAAATTCAGTTGTACTGCAATAGGGGGATAGCCGAGTTACTTTTTTGGAAATGTAAGTAAGTAACTACTAAATTGCAAAAACAACTCGTTAGGTTATTCCGTTACAAAAAAAAAGTAATCTCGTAATATAACAGCGCTATTGATAACGTCGCTTTATGCAACTCTGGATACCTCGCATGGTTTCCACCACAATCGGTGTGCGAATGTGCGAATGGATGAATGTAATGCACTTCACAAGGAAACGTGACAGAATCAAACTCACAGCCTCTTTCTACATGGAATCTTTAGACTCATGGGGTCCCATGTGGCAGTGAAAAGTGTAAGATTTACAAAGCATCTAGAAAGGAACCTGGTGTTAGACAAGAAAGTGTGGAAGATTGAAGATTCAAGGTTTTTCCTTTGTCACACCAATGTATGTCAAGACGCAGTGAAATATCGTTTCCCGCTCATCCGCACTGCAATAAAACAATAAAAGCCAAACAATGAGGCAACAAAGTAATCCCTATAGATCGCTGCAGTCGCGCCGTCTTGCCTGTTCCAGAACGGGAATTCCTCATTTATTCAGACTTTTCAAAGAGTATTTATTTAACTATCCTTTTAAGCGCCATACGAAGCCAAGTTGGGTTGTGACAATTCACGACAACAAACACAATATTTTGGAGCACACAAATAATTACAAAGAAGAAAAGCAACCCAAAAAATGTCTGCGGAGTGAACATCTTCATATACCGTATTTTTCGGACTAGTATAAGGCGCACTTAAAAGCCTTTCATTTTCTCAAAAATCCACAGTGCGCCTTATAATCCAGTGCGCCTTATATATGGATTGTTTGACTGCAGTTGCTTCTATTCTGTGTTAACTGTAATAGCTTCTATTCTCTGCGCCTTATAATCCAGTGCGCCTTATATATGAAATCAGTTTTACAAGGTGCGCCTTATAATCCGGTGCGCCTTATAGTGCGGAAAATATGGTAATTGTTTTTTGGAAAGACTGAGGAAAATGAGCGGGGAATTAGCCCTGCACCAAGTCCCTCCCCAATCAGTCCTTGTCCAATAGGACAATAGTTGAAAGAGGAGAGCTTGACCTGGATAGCAACAGTTGCTAAACTATTTGGATTGGACAGGGACTAAACTCCGCCCCAAATGGTGCGGTTTTGAGGAAGGACTCATTCACTTCTGGAACAGGTGCTGGGGGGAGGGGGGAGGACTGCGGCCCTCTACAATTGGTAGTCGGCCAGACGTCACTTTCACAGCAACTATAATTATGGAAACGGCCTTTGGGCCCTAAATGGGTTAAGTGTTATGTCTGCGTGGTGATGTAACGCCATCGACGCCGCCCGTGACCCCTGTCTGCGTTTATATTAATGGAGGACCCCCCCCACCACTAGCACCGCTCCATGTAGAAGGAGAATTATAGCTTATAATGGAGAAGAATGAGAAGGAGGGGGTGGGGGGGATGAAGGGCCCGGGGGAGCGTGAAGTACCTGGTATTTCTCAGTGCACATCTCACAAACAATTTCATACACATTTTCTCCCTCTCGACCTCTCCCTCGCCCACCGCTCCTCTGTCCCACCTCCCCCTTCCTTTGTTTCCCCTTTCACTGCTGCACACACACACACACACACACACGCACACACGCACACACGCACACACGCACACACACACACACACACACACACACACACACACACACACACACACACACACACACACACACACACACACACAGTGTTGTGAGAGAGATGAGCAAGCAGGGCTCTGTGAAATCAAGCCCAATAGAAATGATTGTTTCTTTTTATTTCATCATTATTATATGGAAGCCATCATTATTGCCCTTGACACATTTATTTTGAATCCACAATGTTAGTTAATTGTAGTTGATTCTTTGTTATGTTGCGGCTTGATTTTATGATAATATAGAAACACGATCGCAGCTATTAAGCCCACCGTTCTGATGTCAACATTCAACAATGCCGCCATCGGCTTGGAAGATATGACCTGGAAGGCCTCGGTGCTCTGTGGTGGTTTAGCCATGTTTGTAGCAAAACCCTAGCCCCCTCCAACCACAACCCTAAGCATACGCGCTACCACCTCACAGACCGTCAGGTCTGTGAGGTTAGGTTGAGGGTCGGGCATTTAGGATTAGGGTTGCGGTTGGAGGGGGCTAGGGTTTTGCATCTCAGAACAATGGGAGTCGGCAGAGCATGGCCATTCTCAGAAGAAAAAGTCCTGCTATGACAACGTGATAACTGCGATCTTATCTACTGATAACGGTAGAACATTTTTTTTCTCAGAGCATACAAATGGAAACCCTATAATGGGTCCATTTGGTTCCATTTGTATACTGAGAAACACAACTTGATGATGTCAAAGTTGGGTTTCATAAAAAACAACAAAAAAAAAAAAAACATTTTGTCACCTCCACACAACATCACTTAAGTATATTATTGACATAGTAAAATGTTGAAAATGGGTGGAATTCCCATTTAAAAGGATCCCTGGCTAATAAGACAAATGCCTTAAAACACTATACTTGCCTTCTATAACTAAAACATGTAGATAAAAACACCTTCAATAATTTCTTTCTTTCATATATAGAGAATCTTTCACTCAATAGGAGGTGCTCCGGTTACATGACAATGATGTCACATGGGCATGTTCATCCATATATTCTATAGAGCTAGATCACACGTGACATCATCATCCTGCGCCAGGAGCAGTTCCTGTTGAGTGAAATAGTCTCTATTTATGAAAGAAATAAGATGCCATTTGTGTTTTTATTTGTTTATTTAAGCGATGTTTATATCATTAGTCAGAGATCCTTTTAAGAATAATGATTTGGGGGGGGGGGGCAGTTTAGTCAGTGAATTATTCACTGAATATACCTTTAAATTGACAGAAACCAACCCAGAGTATACCTTATATAAGCAGATATGGCAGCAGGGCGGCCACACACCTGCACCGTGCTTTCCCTCTCAACCCCCTCCCCCCTCTGCCCCCCCCATCCCCCCCCCCCCCCCCACACACACACACACACCTCTTTCTCTCGTTACCATCTTTATAGGCTTGTTAGTTCCACTTGAAATGCCAAATGACAAACACTCTAAAGCCAGTCAGCCGCTGCAGCTCGCCACCCTCGTTGAATCTGCCTCTCTCTCTCTTTCTCTGCCTCTGTCTGTCTGCCTGCCTGCTGCCTTCCGCAGAGGGAGAGACACTAAGCACACACACACACACACACACACGCACACGCACACACACACGCACGCACACGCACACGCACACGCACACGCACACGCACACGCACACGCACACGCACACGCACACGCACACGCACACGCACACACACACACAGTTTCTGAAGTGACAAACACACCCTCCTCCCCTCCGCCTCAACCTTCATATGGGGATTTAAGACTCTTCTTTAAAGCGAGGAGCGGTACCTGTCCTCCCCGACAAACAAGTTTGTAAAGAAACTGTCGAGGAGGACGAGGCGAGAAGAGACGGCATTAAATGCACACGCTGTAAGGCCACGCAGGCACACACACACACACACACACGCGCACGTTTGTATCGACATACTCGTGAGCACACCAAGCGTTTATAGGACGGTATCCTCGTCCAAAACGATCGGTTACAATGTATAGAGTATTCACAGGCATGGCTTCCTCGCCGAGACACTTCTAGACCTAGCCCAAGTCGTAACTTCCCATAGTCTGCCACATTCATCCAAACTGAAAAGTCCTGTTATATTGTATTAAATAAATAACACCAAACTAACAAACATTGCAGCAGTAATGTTAGAAAGCTTGAATTGTCTAGCCCGGCTCCAGCCATGAACCACCATAAAAAAAATGTATTTTCCCCTGTGCGATTCAAGGACTGTTGTCACTCAACAGTGTCAGCTCCTCCAATGCTTCTTTGAAGAAGTGTTGGGTTTCAGAAACAACATCACCATCCGACATATTTTACTGTGTTTTATTTGGTTAGCAAAAAAGCGGACACATTACCCACATTAGACATTAATGACAACAACGTCATCTGATTTCCCAATATTCTTATGTGTTGGTATGAACAACCACGACAAAGAAAGCTGCTTTGACAACGCCCATCCCATAAACTGTTGTGGTGGAGAGGGATTTCAGTCTGAATAATGAAGTCAAACGAAATGACAATTCAGACTGAGGCCAGGCCATGAATTACCCTTTATCTGCTTGTTTAATAAAAATCCACCACAGACATCTTATGAGCTACTTACTCCCCGTCAAAAAGTCCTTGTATAATGGAGTTTGAAAGTGCTTGTTGACTATCACTCAACAGCCCAATACATATCACCTGTTTGTTTTGAATTCGTACAAAATGCAGGAGGCAGCATGGAGGCTGCTTTACTGATAACGAGCGCCTCCAAACTCTGACACTTTAATTAAAAACAGGGGATTTCTTGACAGAAAGGAGCTAATAAAGTTTCTATGGTGGGTTGTTATGAAACAACAGACTTAGCAGATGGAAAGAGAATAGTTCCAGCTTTCCGTACAGCTAGAATGTTGGTGGATTGAGCACAGTTTAATGCAGATAGGACTTTTCTGTTTGGATGTAAAGGCCACACACTGGGCATTCTCGCATATCTTACGGGTATGATGATGTCACATGGATATGCTTTGTACAGGATATTACTACGAATTTGCTCACTTTTGTAGAGAGGCTGTATGTGTAGTTATTGTATTGCCAGAGATTATAAGATTAGACATATTCACATGTTTAAGTATTTAATTTATATTGATCAGCTCTGACATTTATTTCAGTCATGAACTGTATATAGCAGTGTTGTTTTTCGAGAATATTTTGATTTAGACTTATATTTAGAATTGTTTTTTTGTTTGTTTGTTTTAAATAGATTATAAAGGCTAAGAAGTTAAGGGATAAGGGGTTTAGCAGTGACGAAAATCTAAGCCTTAGTCTTTACATCTGTAAGTCTTAGTCGAATACATTGTAGGTTTATATATGCTTAATGCAATACAGATATAAAATAACATATGTCTTGTTGTATTTCTTAGTATCAAATTTAAGTCAGTTAGGTTAGTTTATGATTTAGTCAGTGTTAGAATTTTGAAGACACAGGTCCCATTTAGTCTTCTTGAAATATTTTTTGTTAGTCTAGTCTATGTGTTCGCGTAGCTCAGTCGGTTGAGCACTCACCTTCGGACCACAGGTTCATGGGTTTGATTCCGGGCACTGCCAACTCAGCATATGAGCAACGTGGCTTGGGTGTGGCAGGTTGTGCGGGAAGTACTGGGAGCTGATGGAAGGTGTGGCGCTCCACCACAGCAATACAGTACATCTCCCAGGGGTGTAAGTAAGTAAGCCTTGCCGAACCATGATGTCTAAGATCGGGCCTGGAATTATCGCTTGATAACGGTATAGCCTATCTCCTGTTTCTACAGCATGAGGCAGCTTTATGTACAAGTACATCCTCTGGACATGATGTACAAGTACACCCCTTGGACATGGCGCTAGTATGTCGCAGGGACTTACCCCATTGATGCTGAGTGCCAAATAGGGGCATTGGGTCCCATTTAGAGTCCTTTAGAGTCCATATTACCTGGCTAGGAATCGAACCCCGACCTCCCAGTCTCAGGACTAACCACAAGGCCACTGGAGCTAGTGCCGACCTACTTCTACTTCTAGTCTCAGTCGACTAAATATCAAAAACCTTAGTCTTAGTCAAACAACAATGATATATAGTCTGTGCGATTATCTCACCTTGGATAAAAATAAGTGTTTGTGCTTTGTTGGAAAATATTGATTTTTGCATGATGACTGCACCTTGTATCACATTTGAACCAGGACATGTGCATAAACTTCTGACGACTGGAGCAGAAACATTTGATTTGCGAGCCTCGATGGGGCTGTGTTTCGGTGCGTGACACTGTGGCGTGCAAACACATAATAAATCAGGCATAACTCCATCTCTAAACTAAACTTTAACCTTTAAATGTCAGACTTTGAGTACTTAGAAATGTGCCACAGAAATTCCAGATATTACGCACAATATTCCGACCATATTTCGGCCATTTGAAAAATAGCAGATTGGTAAAGCTTATGGGTGGCGAAACGTGACACCCTGTGAGCTTGTAGATCTGATAAGGCAGAAAGATACGGCCGCACAACCGAGTATCTGCTCGGTACATGACTTTTACAGTTCCCAGAGTGATGTCCACCTGGCCTGCTGCGACACAATGAGTACTGAGTACTACAATGAGTACTAAAGAGGAATTCCACCCATTTGCAACATTTTACTGTCATTAATAACCCTTACAGATGTTGTGTAGACATTATAAAAAGTTCCCCCCATCCTGTGTTTCCTAGAAATGGAGGTCTGAAAAAAAAATTGATGACGTCATGAAGTTGTGTTTCACCCTGTCAATGATTTTGTGTACAAATGGAACACGGTTGTACATGCTCAGGAAAATGTTGAAAATGGGTAAAATTCCTGTTTAAGTAGATTTTGAGAGGTTTATTTATAACAGAATGCAATATAGGAATATTGCAGTGATGCTTTAACTTCAGTTGACATAAAACATGCAAGTACATTTCCCCACCAATGTTATCGTCATTACTAAATGTTATCCTAATCTATAGCCCTAACATTAATCATTTAGTTTAGGGCCGCTTTAATGTGGTTTAGTGATTATAGAGCATATGCCTTTCACACAGAAGGTTGTGGGTTCGAGCCCTCCCTAGGGTCAGCAAGTGCACACGGTCGAAACGGCTTTCTGAGGCCAAATTCAAGAAAGCACTCGTCTGAAGCCTCTCCTGGACGGGTCAAGGTAGCCAGACGTAAAAGCAAATCCATTCGACTTGTGAGGATTCTGAGGAATATGCTACTACAGTGTCCAAAGGAAATGACACACAGACACACACAGGACCCCCCCCCCCCCCACACACACACACACACACACACACACAGAGCACCAAAACAAACGTTTCCTTTATCTGCCATCTGCTGCTCTGTGTTTTATTGTTGGCTTAGTGCATGATGCTGAGTGACTGTTCCATACCGACTATCACTGCCATCGCAGCTCTGAGCGTTTACGCGTGCATGCGTGTGCGTGCACGTGCATGTGTGTTTGTGTGGGTCGTGTGGCTCATGAGGGTCAAAATGTCCTCACATGTATAGAATTTTATTAAAAAAAAAACACACACACACAATTTGTGAAGACAGTTTTCTTGGTCCTCAGAGGAGCACCAGGTGTGACATCAGTACTTGGGTGCTGGAATAAACACAGTTTGCGTGTAATAAAAGTACAAATATAAGTACAAATGGATCCCAACGGGTACATTTGGTTTCATTTGTACACTGTCAGCGTTAAATTAAACGTATATTTGAGTTCATAGCCTGATCAGCTAGAGCTGTAAAACTATTGTCCTATTGGGGGGTCGGTGACACCCAATCTTTTCAAATGGGGTCCATGGGCTAATTAGTGTCAATTTGTCCAGTGACTGATTGAAAAAGGTTTGGGAACGACTGGGTTTTGGCGTTTTTACGGGTTAGGTTTAGGACTTGGAGTTGCGCCAGCTTTCTACTCAGTTCGTGTGGCAATTAATGACACGTGCAGCCAACAGCTTTAGAAGAGCTATTTCTGACATTGATGTTGCAGTTACAACACAGGATGTGTAGCAACACGTACATTGTACACTGGCATCTCCTGTGCTGGTGTTAAATCTTCCAGCGACATTCCTTCGCTAAAAAAGTGTTATAGTAACAGGGGAATTGGAATTCCTTTTTAACGTGGCATTCACAAAATTGGCGTCTTAAAAAAATGTCCGCAGGAGTATAGTAATATGTGTGTGTGTGTGTGTGTGTGTGTGTGTGTGTGTGTGTGTGTGTGTGTGTGTGTGTGTGTGTGTGTGTGTGTGTGTGTGTGTGTGTGTGTGTGCGCGCGCGCCCCCGCGGGGTAAACAAACATGTCCTTTGGAGGCCAGTAGCCTGCAGAGCTAATATTGACCAGCGTGTTGGACTACAACACGCGCCACGTCAAATTAGACACAGTAGCAATGCATGGACAGCCTGCAGCGCACAACAAAGGACCAATGACAGCTCTTATCACCAGCAGCAATTAGGCTGGCTGACTGGGAGGCTGGAAAACCAGCCTGGCTTACTGGCAGCCAGCCTGGCTTTCGGGCTGGATGACTTACTGGCTGGCTGGTTTACTGGCTGATCAACTGGCTGGCTGGTTATCTGGCTGATTAATTGGCTGATTCACTGGCCAGCTAGTTAACTGGCTGATTCACTGTCTGGCTACTGGCTGGCTGGTTTACTGGCTGATTAATTGGCTGGCTGGTTAACTGGGTGGAGGGCCGGTTAACTGGCTGGTTAACTGGGTGGGTGGCTAGTTAACTTGGTGGTTTACTGGGTGGCTGACTGGTTAACTGGCTGATTAACGACTGACTGGTTTACTGGCTGATTCACTGGTGGTTAACTAACTGGGTGGCTGGCTGGTGTACTAGCTGACTACTCACTGACTGGATAACGGTCTGGCTGACTGTTTTACTGGCTGATTGCCTAGCTTGTTAACTGGTTAAACTGACTAACTGAATGACTGGTTTGCTGGCTGGCTGGTTAACTAACTGACTGGTTATCTAACCAAGTAACTGACTAGTTCACTGTCAGACTGGCCTGGCCTAACCCAAAATGATTTTGGCCTAGGTGGGGTGGGTCTGTTTTTAGGCGGCAGATGAGCTGAGCTGATTTGATCTCACCAATGTGTTGTCATCCCCGGCCCCTCCCCCTCTGCCCCTCTACTGCTGTGCTACGTCACATCATTTGGAGCCACGCCCACCCTGAAAACTTGACTCTCACTTGACTCGCCATCGCGGCTAACAAGCTAGTCCAGGCTTTCCGTTTTCCTCCAGCATGGATGAAACTGAAAGCCTGGGTGTCAGGCTACTGGCAGACTGACTGGCTGACTGGTTAACTAATTGACTAACTGGCTGACTAGGTTTACTGGTTGGCTGACTGGTTAACTAAATTACTGACTGACTGACGTACAGACTAGCTGACTGGTTGGCTGGCTGGTTGGCTGACTAACTGACTGACTGACTGACGTACAGACTAGCTGACTGGCTGACTGACGTACAGAGTAGCTGACTGGCTGACTGACGTACAGAGTAGCTGACTGGCTGACTGACTGACTGACGTATAGACTAGCTGACTGGCTGACTGACTGACTGACGTATAGAGTAGCTGACTGGCTGACTGACTGACTGACGTACAGACTAGCTGACTGGTTGGCTGGCTGGTTGGCTGACTGACTGGTTAACTGGCTGACTGATTGGCCGGCTGCACGCAGACACCGCGTCACAACATAACAGAAGCCGGGCTGTCACTAACAACATTTACGTTGACTGCGAAATTGTGATCAACCATTTAGCTGCGTTTTAGGCACTGGGCATGAACAGGAACATATTCCTTGAATCACACAACCATCACAGACGACTCCGTTGGCAGTATCCTGTCAAAGACATTTCATCTTGCTTGCTTACTTCCCAATGAAGTTGCGGAACACACACGTAGACACGCATGCACAAAAAACAACATTGCGTGCTTAGAAAAGCACGAGAAGAGCATGAATTTCTGGTATTATTAGACAGGCACCCTCTGCTGTAGACATCTTTAAAGCACAGCTTGAAACCCGCCTTGTCACTCTTGTTATTTTAATTTTTTTTTTTAAGATTTTGGATTTTTGCCTTTATTGATACGAATTACTGAAAAAAGTGGGAAGGAGAGAAGGGGAGAGACATGCAACATAGCTCGTCGCAGACAGAACTCGAACACGTGACAAGCTGTCGGGCCAAAGCCGATATTATGAGGAATGTGTCTTGACCATTAAGCCAGTGGAGGGTCCTCCTCCACTCTTAGCTTTTGGTTGGGCTTTTCAATGATATCTACCCCCAAAGTCTTAAGAGGGAGGCCAAATCAAAATGACATCCCTATGTTCCAATCAATGTCCAATGCCCCCCCCCCCCCCCCCCCCCCAAAAAAAAAAAAAAAAAAAAAAAAAAAACAGAATGAAATGGTTAAGTGTGACAGGCCTGCAGGGATGAGCAGCACAGAGCGATGGGGAGTGACAGGGAGCAGATTGCCATGGCTCACAGCTCAGCCGCAGGTGAAGAGACCCCCTCCCACTGATGTTTAGGTGCACAGATGACTGCCTGATTGTGTGTGTGTGTGTGTGCGCGTGCGTGGGTTCGAACATGCGAGCATGCCTTGCGTAATTGCGTATCGGCGCGGTCGGGGACAGAATCCTCTCATCTCCATTTTTGGAGGGATTTTATTTTTCTCCCCTCCAGTGAATTAGCGCCGCATTTGATCATACTGTAGCACGGCAGCGTCACACAAAAGTAGCTTTAGTTCCTAGCTCGTAGATAGATCCTGCTTGGTTACTTTTACTACTTGCGTGTTCCTGAATTTGAATTTCCTGAAAAGTAACCAACGGTATTTACCATCATTGGATTTAATGAGGTTTCCGCCCCAACAGCGATAGATCGCGCTTGTGTAATGAATGCGTCGCCTATACGCTTAAGTATGTACATTTGAGCGTTGAAGCTTGATTGCGTGCGTGTGGGCGTGCACGTGCGTGCCAGTGTGACAGCTAGGGCCCTCCGGCTCAAGGATGTTCTAGCTGTCGCTAAGCAGCAGCTGACACTTCTTAGAGACAGACTGACAGATTCTCACAAACTAATTTGACTTCGAGGAGGAGCGGGGAAGGAGGAGGAGGAATAGAAACGACGCTGCACGAAATGTCTTCCGTGGTGGGAAAAGTACTTCCTTCCTCCGTTACGAGTGCAAGCATCAGTTTTGTAATAAAAATCTAAGTCTGCAATGGAACGATAGTGGTACAAAGTACAATATTTGGATCCGAGATGCAGTGGGGCAGAACAAAGTATTGGGATTTGGAAACACTCAAGTGAAGTATGTTGAGCAGTCTGAAGGATAAACAATAAACGCACAGCAGGGCATTTAGTAGCGTGGCATTTGACTGCAGTATTGTATTTCATTTTTTCCCCCTGATGTTGGTGGTTTTCTTTTGCTGTGTTTTTTTATTGTTGTAGTTTTCCCTTTTTCTGTTACAGGAACAGGTTTTCATGAAGCTGCAATGTGCTGTTACCTAGTTTGCCAGTACTTTATCATGATTTTTGTTAAGGATGTCCCAATAGACTTTTTTCATTTCTGATCCGATCCTGATACCACAAATTCTGTGTTAGCCAATACTGTACTGATAGCAGATACCAATACCATTTTATATATATATATATATATATATATATATATATATATATATATATATATATATATATATATATATATATATATATATATATATATAGTATACCAATACCATAATACTGTATAAACCCCTTACCCTGGTATATTTGCCAATAACCAATATGACCCCATAATGACACATTATACCGATATAAACAGATACAAACGGTATGACAAAAAAAAGTATGATACTTTTTCAGATACCGACATCGGGACAGCCCTTTTCCTTCATCCACTTGAGATATGCCGTCATTCTAAATGAGTGATCTCTCCATAGTTTATTCAACTTTTCAACTTGATCACAGTTTTAAAAAGACAGGTGTCATTAAAAACACTGAATTATTTTGCTGATCACATGTGTAGCCTAAAAAATATATCAAATCTAACAATCTAAAATACACATAGTCCATCTAAAAACCATTGGCATTTAAAAGTCCACACATATATGGGATTGGGCATTTTCTGCATCTCTCAGTTCTGCACGACGTCCTGAGATCTCTTTCCTGAAGGGCCAGGTCCTGAAGTTGGATTTGAAGAGGTTTTTGGCAAAGTCCAGGCATAGGTGAGAGCACCTCTGAGTGGACAATGTGAGGGTTTGGAGAGCTGCATATCTTGTGTACCTCCGGCCAAGGATGATTCTACAAGCCCGTTTCTGGACTCTTTCCAGACTTATAGACTGGCTGACAGTCAGGGATCTGTGCCAGAGTGATCAGATAGAGTATGGCACACTTTAGTTTGACCTGATAGGCCCTGCACGTTAGGTTACAACATGTATGCTCTTTCTCATTTCTGTTCATAACGATAGCCTGATGAAGGCCTCACATAGGCAGACATTGATTCCCTAATAAACTATTTCCCTGAATTCCACGCAAGGGTTGGGTAGGACCCCCCTTATTTTCCCTATATTCAACTTTGTTTGTTTGTGTTTGTGTATGAACAAACATGAGTTCAGTGGGAAACCTTGGCCAATAAGAGACCATCATTATAGATGATGATGATGTGTGACGATTAAAGCGCCGCTCACTTCACATGGGTGTGATTTAATTCAGCACGTTGGGCACTTGGCAGGCCAATCTCCGATACGATCCCGTCGCCTATATGTGTAAAAAAAAAAAGCCGTGCCTTTCCTCTAACAACGTAAAAACCTAAAGGTGTCTTTTAAGTAT